>JAVJIF010012423.1:0-136732 GCA_038442645.1 Agave tequilana
TATGAACATGTTAATTGCGGTCGGATCGTGACAAAAAATCGAGATGCGGAGTTTTAAACTGTCTCCTTAGATTATAATCTAAATAAACCTACTAGGAACATGTTATCCATATATATACACACACACATATCTATATATATACACATATATACACATATATGTATGTATATATACACCACACACACACACACACACATACACACATATGTGTGTACACACACACACACACACATATATATATAAAGACACACACATCTATGTATGTATATATAGACACACACATATATCTATATGTACATATACATATATATGTACACACACACACAATGTACATGTATATATGTACATATATATATATGTATGTATATATGTACATACATATATGTTATATGTACATATGTATACATATATACATATGTATACACACACACACACACATATATATATACGGGTAGAGTTAAAATACACATAGGCGTAAGTAAGTTAAGTTATACACATCATTTTAATCCACAAAAATTTTACTTAATGAGAAACAAATAAAATTAACCTGAGTTGTCCCTACAAGGTGTTTTAAAATTATTTTTGGTGGTGAAAAGAGATTGTATAGCTTAACTTAGTTTCACCTATGTATATTGTAATTACTATCTACCCATATATATAAGTAGATTGATGGTGAAGATATGTACCCTCCAATCCAGCTACAGTCTTAAGAGCTTTGGATCGCATTTTTGCGTCCATCATCGCAAGCTTCATCACTACTTTTGCTGCACACCAAGTCAAGTATGTCACCAAAATAAGCTAAAACTAAAGGAGAGAAAGAGATTATATTACCTTTGTCATCTTGATGAGAAAGTAGTAGCTCTATCGCCTACCTTTGGCTTGAAAACATTTTTTTTTGATTGTGTTCAGCTGATGATGTCCTCTATAAATAGGGGCAAAAATTAATTGTGGTTGTTGAGTACATAGAATTATCTTCTCATTTCCCTCTGTAGTCAGGGTTGACTCCTTCTCACGGGGACCACCGTGGTAATAGACAGCCCACAGCGCATTGGGCCAACGCAAGAAGGAGCCAATTTGAACCCTTATGGGTGATGTTAGCCTTGGTCCCGCTTGGACGGAACCTTCAGCAAGTCATGGTGCCCAACTGGGGCCTGTTAGTAAACCAGCTGAGCACGTCTCAATTAGTCTTTGTTTAGTTGAGGAAATTTTTTCGAATCTGCCCCTGGACTTAATTGGGGCAAAGTAGTCAACTTAAAGATTAAAAGGGGTATTAGAATGTGTGTATATAGGTTCGCTCGAGTGCCATCGGTAAGACGTTGGGTTTGCTCTTCAGTGGTCACTAGCTTGAATCATTAGTCTGAAAAGATTGTTTTCTCACTACACAGATTTATCTGAATATGAGTAAGCCACCTCTGAGATACCCCAAAATTATCGTGCCTTCATGAATCAATCCACCAACCCAGCAAAAACCATGTGACATGATCAACAAAATATTTAATTAATTATTTTGCTTTAAGTTTATTTTTCTAAAAAAAGTGAAATAGAATAACCCAGTTGAAGCGTAGTGATTATACGTGTATAATGCATCATATGTCTCATAATAAGTCTCATTTTCTATCTTTTTCCGAGAATCGATGACTATTCATAGTTATTATCTTGACGCCAAAGAAGGATTCGACCCAATGCTTTTATCTTTATCTTAATTGATCATGATTCAATATCAAAAGCATATTGATTGTTCCGAATAATCAAATATTTTTTTTGTAAATATTGCATATTTTATTCCATCTATAAATCTATTTTACTCTATATGAGTTCAAGGACCGATAAGATTTCTCGTTCTCATTGTTTATATGTTATGATATAAATATGCTATACCAATTCATTATGAGTAGATGATGGGATTCCATTGACACAGAGACAATTCCAATAAACTTATTAGACATTCTCATTTCTTGAGTAATATTTAGGCATGTCAGTTTGATACTAGTGTAATATAATATACTAGTTATCTATGTAATGATACTAATATCGTACTAATATATTGATAGTCAGACCCACCTGTCAGTTAAATAATGACATAATATATAATACAATATCAATAATAGTAGACAATTCCAGTCTACTCTTATCTTTCTCTTAGCATTGGATGATCATACTCCTAATCATATCATAACCACCACTACTAAATTTGGATGATTGCGATTCAATCCGAATCTAATTAGCACCATATCTGCAGATTTTTTTTTGTTCTTTCTTTTACACTCAGCATGACTACCTTAAAAGTAACTAGTGCAAGCCAGCCTTGCTCCCCGCCCACGTATGGAACGGGGTCTCGCTGTTTCCAGATAAGAGCGGGCAACAAGATTCATGTGCCTTTCTGGAAAGAGCGGCGTGGCTCTGACCATACGATGGGGCAGTGGATCCCGCACATTAATGTGAAGGGGGGCTGGTTAGGTTTCGTCACTTTCCAACCCTAACGTTGTTAACTCTTTTCTCTCGTTGACGCGAGGTTTTTGTGTCTCATAAGTCAAGTATCGCAGTAAATGTTCTGCCGGAGATTTTTTGATAATTTATCTTTGATTTTGGACGAAATCTACCCTTGTACTTGTTCATCATCATTTACTTCCACTTAAATAATCTCTAGAAATTGGTATATTTTCAAAGCAATAAAACAGCAAATACTAATGGGTATGTATGTAGTCGAGGAAAAACACGGACAGAGGCAAGGGCCCCATACTGAATTAATTAGTGTGTACTTTCTTAATTAGACCGCTAGTTCTCTTTCTGAAAATAAACTTGTTTATTTAAGATATGTCTTTTCTTATTCTCTTATCTAAACTGTTAAGGGAATATTTCGAGAGAGAGAGAGAGAGAGAGAGAGTGTGTGTCTAGAGCAAGTTAGAGGAGGTACTTATTCCTCCACGTTTACTCATTTAAAAATAAATTTAAATTGTGCTTAACCATTTTGGTTTTGATGAAATATTAAAATCCCTTTTCTTTTTTTTCTTTTTTTTAAAGACTAATAAGTTCACATCATAACTCATGATATGGCAAGGAAACCATACTCATAGGGGGAAGAAACTCTCATGCGAAGAAAAAACGTCTGGTGCACATTCATGAATTACCACAAAGCACTTTCATAAAACTGCAAATAGGATTCACTTTCATAAAATGCTAATAGGATTCATATGTAGTCACCGTACGTCATAAATGAGCCTCCATGGACCACTAATTGAACCTATTTGCCTCTAAATACTGTGAAGTTGAGCCATTGCATTATACACTCATCTCGCCCACCACAAATGGAGAAATTCAAACTCACAACCATTCACAAAGGAAGAAAATATATGGCGCATGATTACGCTTAGTTGGCCTTAGAATCTCTTTGACTAATTTTACATGCCTAAAAATTCTTGAATTCTATTTTTCATCACTCTAGATCTTTTTGTACTTGCTCAAATGAATACACACGAATAGGGACAGTTTCTTCCTTACGCCTGTTAGGATAAAATGGCTCATTAGAGAGGCAAACAAGTGACAATATAAATATAGGCTGAGACCTTATACAAACAAAATCTAGCTAATAGGTAGGGATCCAACTTTATATTTATGCACTTTACTTTTTATTCAATTATCTAATATGAGACAATTCTGCTCACACATTACTCAACAAAACCCTCTAAGAAAATTTGAGAAGACCCATTTTCCCCTCACTTTCTTCTATTTCTTTTGGCAAAACAAAACCCAAAAAAAAAAAATTCTCCTCCTGCTTCATCTTCCCAATGTTTTAACTCCAAAAAAAGTTTATGTTGATGAATTCCCCCCTCTTTACAAGTATCAAAATAATATTTGATTTTGCATTACATTATTTAAATATCCATTAGTTTTCATCTTTTGAAATTAATTAGCAACTCAAGAAGCAATAATATATCTAACGGAGTTAACTAGAAATTTAAATGCCTCCACTATTGCGGAAATTGATATGCTATGATACCAATTATTACTCTCAGGACTGACGTTTGCGGAACTTGGCAATATGATCAGTACTTGTAAAAGAAAACTATTATAAAGAAAACTAACAATACCTAGACAAAAAAAGTAAAACGAAGCACACGAGGATTTAACGTGGTTCAGCCGAAACTTGGCCTACGTCCACGAGGAGAGAACTTGAGAGAACTTTGTTGATAAACTTGGTACAAAGAGATCTAACCTTTCTCTTGATGCAACAAGAGTATTTACCTTTTACTTGAATCTAGCCTTAAATTACAAGAGTTTCTTCTCTTTATTCACCTTCAACTTGCTCCTCTTTTTCTTAGCTTTCTCTAGTCTCCTTTGTTTGATAATTCAGAATTTCTCTATTATTTGAGACAATTACAATGCTTGATTATAACCTTAATTTATAAGATTTTACAATACAACTCCTATTTGGACTGTGAGATGATCTTGGCCTTTGAATGGTTGAAGAATCTTTATCAATCCTATTAGGAGTTAATCTCCTTGATCTAGAAGAATTCTAAATTCTTTAATCATTAGAAACAACCTTCATTGAATATAAATTTAATCCAATTCGTATCCCACCAGAAAAAAAAACTTGCGCCTGAAAAGAAAATTGATTCTGCTTCAAAAACGCCGTGTATAGTCGACTAGTCCTTAAGGTTAGTCGACTAATACCTCCAATTAATTGACTAATAACTTTAGTTAGTCGAATACTGTAAAACTGTTTTCTCTCAGTATCCTACCTAGTCGACTATATATAGTCGACTAGTATTGTGTATTAGTCAACTAATCAACTGACTAGTCGACTACTCTGCATCATTGTTTTAAATATGGGCCAATATACCAGTATATCGGCTGAAATACTGGTATTTTACCCAAAATGATATGATAAGTGCAAAAATTATCGGATATCATTTTAGACCGATATTGGTTGATATATCACCATGTGGCCGATATATAGGCCGATATCTGAGATGAAATATCTGATATATCGACCCTTATACTTATTTGAATAATAATTATTATTTTTTCCTTGAGAGATTGTTTTATTTTATTCTATATTCATTATGGTATTTCAATGATGTTTTTATATGATATTTGAATAATAACTTATTTCTTTTAATAATGTCTTATATGTATTTACTATTGATATATCAACCGATTTTTAGTATCATATCGTGATATATCATCAGGTATCCGGTACATAATTTTGTTGACCGGTATATCGCTGATATCCAATATTTAAAAACTGCTCTGCATCAAACTCGGTAATTACTCATCAATTTTGCATATTTATTGTCACATTCACATATTTATTTTCAATAAAACTCTGATGTTTTATTCTCTTTTTGCTTAATGATGTGCAGAGTTTTATAAAAAAGAGAAAAAAGGGAAAAAGCCCAACAAGCCCAAAAGGCCCAATAAACTCAGACATTTGAGGCAATCATATTTGGAGATTAAAAGAAAATCCAACTAAATTTGTGATTAAAAATCAATTATTCTTCAAGTAAAGAAGAAAAGTATATTCTTAGCATATTCAGGGTTTAAATTTAAATCTGAGAATATACCCTTTGACTACATGGTAAAATAGAGTCACAGAAGAAAACTTCAAAAGTCTACAATTCAATCAAAATTCGAATTCAGATTGAGCATCTTTCAGTAATTTGATTATAATTTTCATTATAAAAATGTAAATCTAATAATTAAAGATGCTAAAGAAAGAAGACTTAAAGAGTTACAACTCTTCTGTTGATGAGTCATATTCAGCCATTAATATGACAGCTAGCTACAGCCTAATTAATTAAATTTTCGATCAAGAGAAAAAAAGGATATTCTCAGCATATTCACAGTGCAACTTTAAAATTCTGAGAATGTAACTTTTGATGAGTCAGTATTTTGATGAGTTACTACCCGAAACTTCCTCCTATAAATACCTCAGCAATAGCATGAGCAGAGAGATATCTCAGATTCAAAGCAGAGATCAAAATTAGGGTTTAGATTAATTTAATTTCAGTTTTCTTTTCTTTTTTATTTTATGTAACCAAGATTGGAGAAGTGATTCATATGTCTAAGAGAGAGAATGGAGTCAAGAGTGATAATTGATATAAGTTTCTCTTTTTTTTCTTATTTTCTATTTAATCAAAAGTTACTTTTATTTCATTTCTTGTATTATTTTCTTTGTGTTTAATTCTTCTACAACACTTTCTTCTCCCTCGCTATCTCCAATCAAGTGAATCTAATAGCTCAGAATAACCTTGTCTTTGTGAGTGTCATTGATAGTTCATGATGATAGAATTGCTTTCATATTCTTCTTATTTCATGCTTGTCATTTGAGTTTTGATGTCTAATGTTGACGAAACTTGCTCCAATCTTATGAGTTGTGCTTTGATCGCCTCCAACTCAAGGTAAACCATCGCTAACGATCTAGGGTTAGACAATTGACTGAAGAAGTAAGTTCTCTTGTGGAATACTTAGCAAGAATTTCTTTTATTTTTAATTTCTTTTAAAGAGAATCAAAATACAAATACTTTTCCTTTCTATATCTTCTTTCTATTAACTTTACTTAGAATTCTTTTTTTTCTTTTTCAAAACAAAGAACACTTCACCAATTTAGTAAACGTACCGAAAAGCTTCCATTGCATTCCTCCCTGTGGATTCGACCCGCTTAGCCACTTGCTATCGCGGATAAATTGCAAGAAGCCAGAGATTCCTTTTACTTTCAGATAACATCATTCTAAAACTCTAACTTTTCACAATCAAATTTTGGCGTCGTTGTCGGGGAGGGAACGGTATTGTTATTAATTACTAAGTGGTTAATTTAACTTCTTTGTTTCTGTGTGCAGGAGTAGATTATAGAAAGTTGGCAACTACAAAAGGTAACTCTGCAGTTATTATATTTTTTTCTGTTAACTTATTCTGCACACTATTGTTGCCCAAAGGCCTATCACCCTAGTTTTGATGATGATCAACTCATGAAGTTATATTTACTAATGATCTTGTGTTTAATTAGTGACAGATTCATTATCAAGATCTTAGTAGGTGCATAGCTCAACAAAGGACAAAATATCAAGATTTGGAGCTAGCACGGTGTGATCCAAGGAGTTTTGGATCAAGCTTGGACCAAGTTAAGAAGATGAGAAGCCTTCAAGTGAAGACTTCAAGAAGATGAAGACTTGTGTCTAGGTATAAGATTTAGTTTTTGTTTTTAGTTAAAAATGTAAAGGATAGATAGTTGGTGGATTGCTCAAGTATATATCACACACACACTCTTGATTTTAATGTCTTTTCATAAAAGAATTTTCAGATTTAGAAAAGACTTTCATTTTTGAAAAATATTATTTTGGTTCTTGGTATTCAAAGTTATATGTTTCAATCAAAACCTAATTTAGAGCTTTATGACAAAAACATAGATATTACATTATGATTGTGTAGTGGATCATATCCATACACACTATGCTTTAAAATGAAATCAAATATCTTGTTTTTATATTTTGTGAAGTTATGAAACCAAGTTTGAAAAATACATGTTTTGATTTTTGATAAAATTTGCAAGACGCTGAAATGATATGAATATGTTGATATATGTCTTGAAAATTTTTATCACAAGTTTGGTTTTCAATATATAATGTTAAAACAAGTTTATGGAATTTTTATAAGTGTTAAAGATTTTAAAATAAAATTTTAAACCAGTTTTCCAGACCTGGAACTGGCTGACAGGCCGGTCCGGTCGACCGGGCGGTCGACCGCACACCATGGCCGGTCGACCCACGGTCGACCGACGTGCACAGACTTGTGCATGTCTGTGCAGCACAGTGGTCCGGTCGACCGGACGGTCGACCGCTGCAGAGAGTTCTGCTCTCGGGTTTTTCTGGGTCGACCGGGCGGTCGACCGGAGGCTCCAACGGTCGGATTTTCGACCGTTGGCGGTCGACCGGGCGGTCGACCGGCAGCTCTGACAGACCCCAACGGCTATATTTTTCTGGCCTATAAATTGGGGGTTTGGTCATTGTTTGGAGCTAAGATTTTAGGAGAGCCTTGAGCTAGTTTTTCCCAGACTTTTAGAAGAGTTTTCTCCACAAAATAGAGAGCAAATATTTCCTATCTAAAGGAAGTTTTTTATAAAGAGTGTTAAAGAAAGTCTTTGAGTTTTCCTCCACCTTTCACATCCTTGATTTTCTCACACCACACTTGAGCATCCATTGATTATACATCCTATAGGTGTGTTGTAGTGAGAGTGCTTTAGGTGATCAAAGTGTTGTGATCACCAAAGATCTTTTCTTTGTTCTTTGAGGAGACGGGCAAGTGTGCTCGTCGTTGTTTTGAGTTCGGGTGCGAACTCGGTTGTAGAGGTGCGGCCTCGGCGAGCCGGTGGGCTTGCGGTGTGTACAGGACTAGAGAGTCCGAGGGCTTGTAGGTGTTGCGGCACCGAGGAGAGATCCGTTGGGATCTTGCATAGTGGAAATCCTTCGTGTGTCGAAGGCGGGGATGTAGAGCAAGTGTGCTCGAACCTCAAAACAAACCCTTTGTGTTTGCGATTGCTTTCTCTTTCTCTTTGTCTCTTGTTTATATCTTGCATTCAACTATTGTCTATCTTTATATGCTTGATATATTCCTTGTGCTTAATTAATATACTTGCGTGGGATTGTTGCTAACACTTGTATTCAACCAAGAGAGCCAACGCGGCACCTCACCCATTCAAGGGGAATCTAGAGGAGTTTGTCCAGAGCCCTTCACGGGGAATTCGGCAACACTCTTTGGTTATACGTGGTGTTTAGAGTAAAAGATTTAATTAGGTCATAATTATTTTTTAGCTTCCGCATTATTTGCATCATTCATCATTAAGTGACCATTAGATTAGCGATCACCTATTCACCCCCCCTCTAGGTGAACCTACAATTGGTATCAGAGCTTGGTACTCTGATTTGGGTCTAACAACCTAGAGTAAAGATTCTCATTTTAGGCTAATCATAATATTTGTTCACACACCATAGATTTCATGTCACCACCCACCTTTGACATCCTTAACATCAACATTTGGAAGGTTAAGATGTCATTGTACCTCAAAGCCTTAGGCATTCATGTATATCTTGCCACTACTAATAATGCATATTCTTTAGATGGTAAGAATTTTGAGGCTAATGCAAAAGCCCTTCATGCTATCAAGTCAACCCTAAATGATGATTATTTATCTAGGGTTTCTAACATTGAATCGGCTTTTGTAGTATGGAACATCATCACCTCCCTCGGCGAAAAAGATCTATACTATGCGGGGAGCGATTCGGATGTTGGAAGCGACACCTCCAACAAGTGCTACATGGTCCAAGGGGATAACCCCCTTGAGGTAAACTCCGAATCCGATGATGAAGACTTGTCATATGATGAGCTTACTACCATTTGTCATCTTGTGCTTGAAAAATATGACATGCTTAAAAAGAAGAATAATAATTTGAAAAAGAACATTGCTTGCATGCATGTAGAACAAGATTCTTTTAAATCTAACATTGCATGTTTAGAAAAAGACAACAATAATTTGAAAAAGAATTTTGATGCCATGCTTAATGAAAAAGATTCTTTAGAAAATAAAATGGCATGCTTAGAAAAAGAAAACAATGATTTGAAAAATGAAAATGTTTCCCTCATGTCAAAATTGAATGATTTATGTGAAGGGAGCACTACTTTGAAAAATAAGATTGATTTGGTGGAAAATAAAGAGAAGTTGTTTTTCAAGAAAATAAATCTTTGAAAAGAAAAATTTGTGAAAAGAAAAAGATTTTGTTTCACAAAAGAAAAAGAAAAATGATTCTTTATCTCATCATGCTTTACATGCCACCACTAATGAGATAAATATGTTGAAAAATAAAATAGATAGTTTGAGCTCTAATTTGAGCACATGTGCATTCAATCATACTAAATGGAGTCTTTGTTTTCAAAGAAACAAACTCCATCCATTCATGCACATCATCATGCTTATGTTGCACACCATGATCACACTCTTACACATAAGCATACTAAGGTGTACATATGTACACATTGTGGCCGAAAAGGCCATTTAGTAAAGTTTTGTTATGATAATATTAATTCTCTAAATTTTGCTAATTATAAAAGATTTTGGGTTCCTTACAAGTCTAACCCCAAAGGACCCAAGAAAATATGGGTACCAAAACCCCCCATTTGCTTTTGATGTAGGTGAGGGCTCTCACAAGACGTGAGAGGATTGGTGCCTTGGTAGTGGATGCAATGGACTTGATGGACAAACATTTGGATGCATCGCTATCAAGGAGCTTGGTGGGACAACCACCATGATTGGAGCTTTGGAGTTGGTAACACTCTCTAAACTCCTATTTTTTATGTTCATGCTTGTTCATTCATATTATTTTGAGCATGTTCTTGTTTTATGATTTATTGTGCTTCATGTGGTATGAACTAGTTTAAATGTAGATTTTATCAAAACTTGCATGTATACATATACAAATAGTGAATTACAATTGACTCATATATGATTGAACTTCATGCTCATTTGTATCCATTATATGCATATGTATAATCTAGTTTTGATGATTCTTGTTTATACATGTTTTACCTATTTTTATGCTTTACATCATGTATATGTATTTTTAATTCAAATCTAATAAATATACATGTATACCCGTGAGTCTCTTGCCTTCATGCAAACATTATTAATAGACTCTTTTATGTTTGGGATATGTATGTGTATTGTTAAAATTGGATTAATCATACATATACCATGAAGATTAGTGTTTTTGATGAAAAATGATTTTTTGTGCTTTATTAAAAATGTGGCTTATGAGCTTCATTGACTATTTTCATAAAACTGCTATTTACATGATCATTTAACACTCACACTTTTGTTAAAATTATTTTGAGCTTTATAGACCATGAGTGCTTAAATTTTATGTATCTAGTTATGTTTATGAAAATATAAGATTTGATATATTTGAAGGATCTTTAACTAGTTTTTCAAAAATAATTTATACTAGTTATTTATTCTTCAAATAGTCTTTGAGATTGACACATGATTCTATTTTTTTCTAAAGATTTGATGCTTCATGATTTGAATATTAGTTTATATGTTAGTTTTTATCAACACTAGGATTTATACTTGTACATATCGTGGGCCACAAATAAATCTATTTATATTTGTGCTTGAATGCTTATTTGAACCCATGAAATGTGCCTGTATTGCTTAGTTTTGATGATACATACATCTTTAAACTTGTATTCCCACTTTTGGATTTGATTTATGATCATGTGTTTTTCATTTCATGTATATGTGTATTTTGCCAAACTTTAAGATATACATGTATACCTCTTGAGTCATTTGCCTTTAATGCAAATCTATTTATATGGACTCAATTGTGTTTAAGAGATATGTATGTATACTTATTGTTGTCAAAACATACATATATCTTGAAATATATATTTATTTTAAAAAAAAAATGTGTGTGTGATGATTTAAAGGAATATTGAGATTTATTGACATTTTTTTTCTTTATTCCTTGCTTAAAGGATTTCGTACTAGTTTTAAAACATTTTCATATTAACTAGTGCAATCTCTTCATTTGGTAGAGTTTTTCAAACTAAGCTTATTTTCATCTATTTTTTTTGAAAACCCCTACCATCTATGGGCGGATGGATGGGCGATTATGCCTTGTAAGCTTAATTGACAAATCTTTTACCTTGTGCATATGAAGGGTGGTAGGTTATGAGATATACACTTGATTTTATTGTTATGTCAATTGGTATCATTGAATTGTTTCAATTGGTATCAATATGAACTTATTTTGTATATACTCATATTTTAGTTTCTTATATATATGTATGTATCAATTTCACTTGGTATACTCATTTCTCATACATATATATGATTTTCATGTGCTTAACTCACAATTGGCTCACATTTTTAAAAGCACAAAGTTTATGATGAAAAATAAAAAAATTTCATATGTTTACTATTGATATCAAAATAAAAAAAAATTTATGTTGATTTGATATCTCAAAATGTGTTTTATTAAGTAAGTTCAAAATTTTAAAGGAAAATTCAAAATTTTTGATTTGTATTTCCTATATGCAAGGAGAGCTTAACATCTCTCTTACATATAGATTCATGTTGAGTATATTATAAATTGAGGAGCTTGACAACTCTTCTTTATATGATATACGTGTGTAGGGGGAGCTTCACATCTCCTCTTATGCATTACATAATATGTGTTATGTGAGTTAGGGCTTGTCATCCCTTCTTCATGTAATGCATATGTGTAGGGAAGCTAACTTAGCGTCTTCCTCTTCATGGATGTATATCGCATATAAATCTCTATTGATTGATTTGTATTACCCCTTCTTGATCTTTTTGTTTTTGACAAAAGGGGAGAAAAAAATATTTGTTTGATTTGATTTTACTTTGAACCCTTTGTTGATGATTGACAAAAAGGGGGAGAAGTATTTGAGTATATATGCATGTTTTCATTACTTAAGGGGAAGTAGTATTTGTCTTCCTTGTTATTTATGCATATATGTTCTTGTTTTGTAAATAGGAGAAAAAGATTTATTTTGTTTCATCTCTATCATTTGCATACATATTATGAGCTTCATTGTCATATATTATTATTTATGTCTATGCATGAGTTAAGGGGGAGCTTCCTTGAAGCTTTACTTTAATCCATGCATATATAACCTCATGAGTTTTGTCATCATCAAAAAGGGGGAGATTGTTGGCCCAAAGGCCTATCACCCTAGTTTTGATGATGATCAACTCATGAAGTTATATTTACTAATGATCTTGTGTTTAATTAGTGAGAGATTCATTATCAAGATCTTAGTAGGTGCATAGCTCAACAAAGGACAAAATATCAAGATTTGGAGTTAGCACGGTGTGATCCAAGGAGTTTTGGATCAAGCTTGGACCAAGTCAAGAAGATGAGAAGCCTTCAAGTGAAGACTTCAAGAAGATGAAGACTTGTGTCTAGGTATAAGATTTAATTTTTGTTTTTAGTTAAAAATGTAAAGGATAGATAGTTGGTGGATTGCTCAAGTATATATCACACACACTCTTGATTTTAATGTCTTTTCATAAAAGAATTTTCAGATTTAGAAAAGACTTTCATTTTTGAAAAATATTGTTTTGATTCTTGGTATTCAAAGTTATATGTTTCAATCAAAACCTAATTTAGAGCTTTATGACAAAAATATAGATATTACATTATGATTGTGTAGTGGATCATATCCATACACACTATGCTTTAAAATGAAATCAAATATCTTGTTTTTATATTTTGTGAAGTTATGAAAACCAAGTTTGAAAAATACATGTTTTGATTTTTGATAAAATTTGCAAGACGCTGAAATGATATGAATATGTTGATATATGTCTTGAAAATTTTATCACAAGTTTGGTTTTCAATATATAATGTTAAAACAAGTTTATGGAATTTTTATAAGTGTTAAAAGATTTTAAAATAAATTTTTAAAACCAGTTTTCCAGACCTGGAACTGACTGACAGGCCGGTCCGGTCGACCGGTGGTCGACCGCACCATGGCCGGTCGACCCACGGTCGACCGACGTGCACAGACTTGTGCATGTCTGTGCAGCACAGTGGTCCGGTCGACCGGACGGTCGACCGCTGCAGAGAGTTCTGCTCTCGGGTTTTCTGGGTCGACCGGGCGGTAGACCAGAGGCTCCAACGGTCGGATTTTCGACCGTTGGCGGTCGACCGGCGGTCGACCGGCAGCTCTGACAGACCCCAACGGCTATATTTTTCTGGCCTATAAATTTGGGGGTTTGGTCATTGTTTGGAGCTAAGATTTTAGGAGAGCCTTGAGCTAGTTTTTCCCAGACTTTTAGAAGAGTTTTCTCCACAAATAGAGAGCAAATATTTCCTATCTAAAGGGAAGTTTTTATAAAGAGTGTTAAAAGAAAGTCTTTGAGTTTTCCTCCACCTTTCACATCCTTGATTTTCTCACACCACACTTGAGCATCCATTGATTATACATCCTATAGGTGTGTTGTAGTGAGAGTGCTTTAGGTGATCAAAGTGTTGTGATCACCAAAGATCTTTTCTTTGTTCTTTGAGGGGACGGGCAAGTGTGCTCGTCGTTGTTTTGAGTTCGGGTGCGGACTCGGCGAGTCGGTGGGCTTGCGGTGTGTACGGGACTAGAGAGTCCGAGGGCTTGTAGGTGTTGCGGCACCAAGGAGAGATCCGTTGGGATCTTGCATAGTGGAAATCCTTCGTGTGTCGAAGGCGGGGATGTAGAGCAAGTGTGCTCGAACCTCGAAACAAACCCTTTGTGTTTGCGATTGCTTTCTCTCTCTCTTTGTCTCTTGTTTATATCTTGCATTCAATTATTGTCTATCTTTATATGCTTGATATATTCCTTGTGCTTAATTAATATACTTGCGTGGGATTGTTGCTAACACTTGTATTCAACCAAGAGAGCCAACGCGGCACCTCAACCCATTCAAGGGGAATCTAGAGGAGTTTGTCCAGAGCCCTCCACGGGGAATTCGGCAACACTCTTTGGTTATACGTGGTGTTTAGAGTAAAAGATTTAATTAGGTCATAATTATTTTTTAGCTTCCGCATTATTTGCATCATTCATCATTAAGTGACCATTAGATTAGCGATCACCTATTCACCCCCCTCTAGGTGAACCTACAACTATATATTTTTAATTCAAGAGTAACTCGTGTTTGTAACTATTAAAAAATAGTTAGACATTGCATTTAAGTATTTGTCTAATTTTGTTTACATTTTATATTACTGTCGAAGAGTGCTGGAGCAAAGGTACATGTGCATAGCATGTAGTATAGGAACACTTTTGAATTGTTTACATTACTTAAGTGTTGCTTTTCATATATATGTACATGTTGCAGTAAATTGATTTAAGGCCTTGTCCTATAAATAAGATAAGGTGGGGAAGTCATTACCCTCTTAACCCACATATAACCTCCTCACTCACTAACTCAAGCCTAACTAAAACTGAGTAGACGTTATCCCTAGGGACATCTCGGATTTAATAGGAGACAACCTAAAGAGGAAGTTGATTAGAATTTGACTCTTGTCAAATCGGTGTCAAAGGTTGGAGATTGAGAGGCGAAACCTCGAAGGCTCGTGGTTTGGCTTAATTAGACCCGTCACTTTTAAGCGCGAATACCTCCCACCAATCTTGCCCCTACTTGGCCAATTAACTTGTGGTCAGATTCTGTAATATACCCCCCGTGGACAGTTAACCAGTTAGTAGTCGCTACGTCTAAGGTCTACCCTAACTTTGGTTAGTTTTTTTATGTTTCCTTTTTGTTTGTTTGTTTGTTTGCTTCTTTTTGTTTTGTTTTTGACATCTTGGTGATATGGATTATAATTACAATTATGCATATGCAAATAGTGATTCATATTTGACCCCGACCTCTTTTGACTCGGATATTACTAACCCGGCATATCATAACTTTAACCAACCAAGTGTGCCGGATTGGTCTTATCCAAATCAACGCATGCCCCTGTCCCAATACTATGAATAAGACTTGAATAATCATCACTACACTTCACAGAGTCAATGAGGATACAACTCTCCTAAGTCATATTGTCAACCACTATTCCAACATTTAGCCTATAATTTTTCTAGTCATGATCAACCAAGAAAAATCTTAGGATATGAAAAGTATAGAAGCTATGATTGCGTTCCAAGAACAAAAGCTAAAATGATGGACTCACAATTACCACAAGACTTCCAAATTCAAGATCCTTACTCCATGTTCCAAGTCCTACAATAAGAAGCAGAACCTATGGACTCAGATAGGAGTATGAAAAACCTGATTCAGTCTGAAAATAATTTTTTTCCAATCTATAAATAGGCTAAAAGTACAAATGAGTCGTTTGATCAATATAGTGAAAGAAAGAAAAGAGGAAACTCTACCTAACACATGTTCGAGCATTTTCGATTTCCCTAGCCATGTTGATAAGAATGAAGAATCTTGGTGTTTTTGAGACTTTGGTCAAGACTCAATTTCATTACACAAACTTAAACTTGACCAATTCCAAACCTTGGACAATTTGACAAGTTTTTCATTCAATGAGAAAGAACTTGAATGTGAATATGACCCCGATCCCCAACCTTGTGATTCAGTTTTCATTCTCGAATCTATGTTGATTTTGGTATCCTTGCTCAATTTGGACCAATTTTTAGAGTTTACATTTATTCCCGTATCCATAGATCTAGAAATCGAATCATCACTTTGAATAGTCACATTACATTGATGGAAAAAGAATGTGAAATTTAATTATTTGATTTGGACTCAACTCTTGAATCAGAACCGACTCTTGAATCTAAAGCTAATTTTTTTGAGTTAGTATTGGTTACAAAATCCAAGTCAACCATTCCACCAAGTCACATTTTTTTATTGGATATAGGTATAAACCATGATGATTCCATGATGATTTCCCTAAACTGGTCATGTAAAGGGGATAAGTTTCATGATATAGTCTTTCATGATCAAATTCATATTGAGGATTGTAATTATGTACATAGAAAAGAGGTCAATAAAGATGGGCTCCGTGAACTACCACATTATCTTGATTGGGTAGTAACACGTGACCCAATCCGACCACCACCTGAACCACCACCTTAAGGAAATATTTTCCTTCCCTTTCTTCTTTTCCATGTATTTATGCATTCATTCATACATTGAGGACAATGCATGAGATAAGTATGGGGGAGGGTTCTAACATAACATAGATTTTCTTTTTATTTTAAAAAAATTAACATTTTCTTTACTTTTTAAAAAAAACTTTTTGAAAAGAGAAACAATATTTTGACCTATTTTTTATAAGAAATTATGTTAATTTTAAGGAATAGGAGAATTATAATTAGTATTTCTTATACTGGGTCAAAATAAGATTATTTATTTGATTTTTAGGGTTAGGAAGAAAATTTGGAGAAGTAATTTAGTCTTAATTTTACCTTGATAAAATATGCATGCTTTATACACTTACACACTTAGGGTTCAAAAATAAAGATTCTTATGCTTATTAAAAAGAAAAGAAAAGGAAAAAAAGGAAAAAAATAAAACATAAATATATATATATATATATAATATCGAAAAATCCTCTGATTAAGTTGGGTATTTGTGCCTCATAAAGAACAAGTATTCACGCCTAAAAGCGGTCCATATAATAAAATCTTTAGTTTTGTGGCCTTGTTTGATCTAAGTTCTTGGGGTGTTTTCTCACCTGGTGCCCTAAACCGTTCGGCTTGGGAGTCACCGACAAAAAGCTCGTTACATGGGCAGATTAGAAAGCCTAATAGAACTATGGAATAATACCAGCAAAAATATTAAAATAAAAAAAAAAAACAAGGCATAAGAGTTAGAGTTAATGAATCCAGAGTCAAAATTTCACGATCACAAGGTGCATATTGTTGGCCCAGAGGCCTTCCACTCTAGTTTTAATGATGATTAACTCATGTAGTTATAGTTTGCTAATAATCTTGTGATATTTAGTTTTAGATATTTGATCAAGATATTAGTAGGTGATTAGCTTCAACAAAGGTATTTTGGAGCTTTCACATGGTGATTCAAGAGCTCGAGCGTCAAGTTCACATTTAGCACTCGGTTGGAGTCAAGCTCGGGGAATCGCGTTTGGATCGAGTCAACTTGGAGACGGTGTTCTACAAGAAGGCTTCGGTTTGTTTAGTTAAGATTTAGTTTAGATCTATTGTAAAAATCAAGATAGTGTGATATGCTCAAGTTCACAACACACACACTTGTTTTAAGTTTCATGTTTATTGGTTTTAGTTTTCGGTTTAACTAATCTTGGTTTTCATGAATAGATGGAATCAAAACAAGTTTACATGGTTTAATGTATATTAGATTTGATCTATATACATCTATACTTCACATACTTAGAAAAACTTATTTTGATATATTATTCATGTGTTTGGAGTTTTATATTTAGACAAAACTTATTTTTAGATTTAATGTCAAAACATAGATATAATACCTTTCATGTATATTGAATTCTATCCATATACTATATGCTTCAAAGTTGTTTCAATATCATGTTTTTGTATTTATACAAGTTTATAGAAAAACTGTATTTTCCTTTAGAAGTTTAGTTTCTAGAAAAATACCGTTTTTGGTTTAAGGTAAATTTTCTATCACACAAAAATAGTTCAATTAGTTTGAAATATGTGTTGAATTTTTGTCACACATAGATAATTCAAGAACTGATTTTTGTGGAATTTATGTGATTTTATGATTTAATTGAAGTTAAAAAGACTAGTTTTTAAATCTTGAAAATTTTCCTGCCAGGCTCTGGCGGTCGACCGGGACGGTCAACCGGACCAGTGGTCGGTCGACCGGACCGGTCAACCGATGTGCACAAGATGTGCACAAAGGCCAAGTGATTTGGCCGGTCGACCGTGCGGTCGACCGACTGAAGTGACCCCACTCTCGGGTAGGGCCGGTCGACCGGGCGGTCGACCATTCACTTTGGCCCGGTCAACCGGGCGGTCGACCGAAGGGCGCAACGGGCAAAAATTTGACCGTTGGCCGGTCGACCGGAAGGGCAATTTGGCCCTTTTCAGCTGCCAATGGGCAGATTTGAAATGAGGGTATAAATACCCCATTTCTTGGTTGTTTTCATGAAGAATTTCAAGAGTCAAAATTTTCATCTTCTCTAGTGTTTTAATACAAGTTTTCAAAAGAGTTTTTAAGCTTAAAGATTTGATCTTTTTGTTTTAAAACGGTTGGAAAATTCAAAGAAAAAGAAAGTCTTTGGGATTGTTTTTTATCTTCATTTTTATATCAATTCTAGCAGTTTTCCCAAGAGTTTTTCTTTGAGTTTTTGATTTCCAAACTCTTTATTTCTCACACTTGAGCTTATCATTCTATCCTATCTATAGGATCTTTGTTTTAGTGAGAAAATTAGTTTGTGGTCTTTGAAATCACCAAGTTGTAAACCCTCCTTTATTTGTGTTGTTATCCCTCTTAGTGAAGAGGTGATTATTTGAGTGGTGGCTTTGTGCCTATCCCTCAAGTGTGAGGTGATTATTGTTTGAGTGGCTTTGTGCCTTATCCCTCAAGTGTGAGGTTGATAGTCGTTTGGCTTAGTGCCTTGCCTCTAAGTGTAGAGGTTGTATTTGTTGGAGAGTGGAGTTGTGTACTCCCAATTGTATTTGCCCCAAATTCTCAGTGGAGGTTCCCTGTGTGGGAAGTCCTGTGTGGACGAGTTAGTGGAAATCTTTCTGTGTGAAGACGGGGACGTAGAGCAGTGTGTTCGAACCTCAAAACATATCTCTGTGTTTGCGTTTGATTTCTCTAACTCTCTCTCTTACATTGTGCATTGCATCTTATTGTCATATCATATACATGCTTGGTTTGATTGTGTGCCATACTTGTGTTTAACCAAGAGAGCTTCATATAGCACCTCAACTCTTATTCAGAGGAATCAAGAGGAGTTAGTTCAGAGCCCTTCACAGGGAATTTGGCTACACTCTTTGGTTACACAAAGTGTGTTGCAATTAGTTTTTAAATTCCGTATTATTGTTCATAGATTAGCTGTACACCTATTCACCCGCCCTCTAGGTGTACTTTCACATATGACTTAGGATAAAATAATAGATTAGATAAGAAATACAGTTTGAATCCTTACCTAAATTGATAACAAGTTTTTTCATAGAGACTATGTATAGGAATGAATAATTTGGTGATCCCAAGACTTATAAATTGCTTGATTTTAGCAAAAATCGTTTAAATATTTTCTCTTTCAAAAATGAGTTTTCAAAAATACTAACATTTTATTGTTCTTTCTTTTATGGATTTTATGGGTGCAATTCACTGAAAACCCTTACGAGACAAAATTCGTCCTCTAGGGGTAACCTAGAGGCTTAATGGCATGTTGCACATGCTAAGTGCAATCGTGATTCCTATGAAAGTGAGTTAGGTTAGATTAGTTTAATTTTTCTTTTTATTTGTTTTTCTTGAGGGCAAGTAAAAGATAGGTGTGGGGATGTGATTACTTATAAATTTTGCATATTTATTTTTAATAAAACTCTGTTGTTTTATCTTCTTTTTACTTAATGATGTGCAGACTTTTATAAAAAGGAGAAAAAAAGGAAAAGAGCCCAACAAGCCTAATAAACTCAGACATTTGAGTCAATCATATTTGAAGATTGAAAGAAAAATCCAATTGAAAATCAATTATTCTCAAAGTAAAAAAGATAAGTATATTCTCAGCATATTCAGGGTTTAAATTCAAATTCTGAGAATATACTATTTGATTACATGGCAAGAAAGAGTCACAGAAGAAAACTCCAAAAGTCTACAATTCAATTAAAATTCAGATTCAAACTGAGCTTCTTTCAGTAATTTGATCATAACTTTTGTTATAGAAATGAAAATCTAATAATTTAAGATGCTAAATAAAGAAGACTTAAAGGGCTACAACTTTTTTGTTGACTACTGTTTTCATTTCAATAGTTTGATAAGTCATATTCAGCCATTAATATGACAGCTAGCTGCAGCCCAACTCAATTAAATTTCCAATCAAGAGAAGAAAAGAATATTCTCAGCATATTCACAGTTCAACTTTAAAATTCTGCGAATATACCTTTTGATGAGTCAGTATTTTGATGAGTCACCACCCCAAGCTTTCTTCTATAAATATCCCAGCAG
Organism: Agave tequilana; assembly: GCA_038442645.1. Lineage (NCBI taxonomy): Eukaryota > Viridiplantae > Streptophyta > Magnoliopsida > Asparagales > Asparagaceae > Agave > Agave tequilana. Next base: position 20,681 of record JAVJIF010012423.1, read on the forward strand.
AGGCATGAGCAGATAGATATCTTAGATTCAAAGCGGAGATCAAAATTAAAGTTTAGAATAATTTAGTTTTAGTTTTCTTTTCTGTTTTATTTTCTATAACTAAGATTGGAGAAGATATTCATATGTCTAAGAAAGAGAATGGAGTCAAGAGTGACAATTGATGTAAGTTTCCCTTTTTTTCTTATTGTTTTTCTATTTAATCGAAAGTTACTTTTATTTTATTTCTTGTGTTATTTCATTGTGTTTAATTCTTCTATAACACTTTTTTCTCTCTCGGTGTCTCAAATCAAGTGAATCTAATAGCTCGGAATTACTTTGTGTTGGCCCAGAGGTCTTCCACTTTAATTTTGATGATGATTAACTCATGTAGTTATAGTTTACTAATAATCTTGTGATGTTTAGTTTCAGATACTTAACTAAGATATTAGTAGGTGATTAGCTTCAACAAAGGTATTTTGGAGCTTTCACATGGTGATTCAAGAGCCCGAGCGTCAAAGTTCATATCTAGCACTCGTTGGAGTCAAGCTCCTTGGATCACGTTTGGATCGAGTCGACTTGAAGACGGCGTTCTACAAGAAAACTTCGGTACATTGTTTAGTTTATAGTTTAGATCCATTGTTAAAGATTAGATAGTGTGGTATGCTCAAATTCACAACACACACACGTTTCATGTTTATTGGTTTTCGGTTTTCGATTTAACCGATCTTGGTTTTCATGAATAGAATTATATCAAAACAAGTTTACATGGTTTAATGTATATTAGATTTGTTCTATATACATCTATGCTTCAACTATTTAAACAAACTTAGTTTGATATTCTATTTCATGAGTTTGGAGTTTTTGTATTTAAACAAAACTTATTTTCGGATTTAATGTCAAAAACATTGATATATATATATCTTTCATGTATATTGGATTTTATCCATATACAACATGCTTCAAAGTTGTTTCAATATCATGTTTTTGTATTTGGATGAGTTTTGGACAAAACGATTTTCCATTTCAAAAATCCTAGTTTTAGAAAATACGGATTTTGGTTTTCGGCAAAATTCTAAGTTACAAAAATAGTTCAAAATGTTTGTAACATGATTTGATTTTACTCAAACATGTTTGTATATCAAAGTATTATACTGAAACTATTTTTGTGGATTTTTAGAGATTTTATGGGATTTATTTGTTAATTAAAAACCCAAGTTTTTAAATCCTATAACCAGCCCTGCCAGGCTCTAGCAGTCGACCGGGCCGGTCGACCGACGTGCACAAGGACGTGCACGCATGCCAGCCTTTTAGGCCGGTCGACCGAGCGGTCGACCAACTGAAGTCAGCCCACTCTCGGGTTGACCCGGTCGACCGGGCGGTCGACCGGCCAGAGAGCGGTTGCTCTCTGGTTGCGGTCGTACCGGGCGGTCGACCGGCAGGCTCAACGGTCAAATTTTTGACCATTGGCCGATCGACTGGCCGGTCGACCGGAAGGTCATTTTTGACCTTGTCAGCTGCCAACGGGCAGAATTTTTATGGGAGTATAAATACCCCATTTGAGAGTTGGTTTTCACCAAGTTTTCAAGAGAGAAAAATTTACATTTTTAAAGTGTTTTATTACAAGTTTCAAAAGAGTTTTAGAGCTTTAAAGATTTGATCTATATTTTGTTTTAAAGGGGGTTGGAAAATTCAAAGAAAAGAAAAGTCTTTGGGAATTCGTTTGATCTTCATTTTCAATTCTATCTAGAGTTTTTCCCTAGAGTTTTTCTTTGAGTTTTTGATTTCCAAACTCTTTGTTTTTCACACTTGAGCTATCTTGCTATCCTATCTATAGGATCTTTATCTTTATGGAAAAATTGGTTTGTGGTTGAGATAGACCACCAAGTTGTAAACTTCCTTCATTGTGATATCCCTCTAGTGAGAGGAGATTGTTTTGGTATCTCTCTATTGTGAGGTGATTGTGAAAGTTGTGGTTGGCTCCCTCTAGTGAGAGGTGGAGATTGTGTTTAGCTCGCTCTAATGAGAGGTGGAGTTTGTGTTGGAATCCCTCAAGTGTGAGGTGATTAGTGTTTGTTGGCTAAGTGCCTACCCCTCTTGTGTGAGGTGAATTTTGTGTTGATTGTGCCTTGCCTCTGTGAGAGGTTGTATTTGGTTGAGAGAGGAGTTGTGTACTCCCGGTTATTATATTGCCCTAAATCTTCAGTGGAGGTTCCCTGTGTGGGAGTCCTGTGAGGACAAGTTAGTGAAAATCCTTCTGTGTGAAGGCGGGGACGTAGAGCTGTGTGCTCGAACCTCGAAACATATCTGTGTGTTTGCGATTGATCCACTTTCTCTAACTCTCTCTCTCTTTTATATTGTGCCTTGCATTGATTCATATTGTCATATCATATTTATATGCTTGGTTGTGATTATTTGTGTGCCTCACTTGTGTTTAACCATGAGAGCTTTATATAGCACCTCAACTCTTATTCAGAGGAATCAAGAGGAGTTAGTTCAGAGCCCTTCACCGGGAATTCGGCTACACTCGTTGATTACATTAAGTGTGTTACAATTTAGTTTTAATTTTCGCATTTTGTTCATTAGATTAGCCGTACACCTATTCACCCCCCAAGGTGTACTTACACTTTTCCTTTGTGAGTGCCATTGATAGTTCATAATGATAGAATTGCTTTCATAGAATTCTTATTTCATGCTTGCCGTTTGAGTTTTCATGATCTAATATTGTGGAACCGACTCCAATCATATGAGCTATGCTTTGATCGCCTCAAACTCAAGGTAAACCATCGCTAACGATCTAGGGTTAGACAATCAACTGAAGAGGTAAGTTCTCTTATGGAATACTTAGCATGAATTTCTTTTATTTTAATTTCTTTTAAAAGAGAACCAAACTACAAATACTTATGCTATTTATATCTTTTTCTACTAATTTTAACTTAGGATTCTTTTCTTTTCTTTTCTTTTTCAAAATAAAAAAGAACACTTAACCAATTTATAAACGTACCGAAAATCTTCCATTGCATTCCTCCCTGTAGATTCGACCCGCTTAGCCACTTGCTATCACGGATAAATTGCGAGAACCCCGAGATTCTTTTTTACATTCAGCTAACATCATGCTAAAAGTCTAGCATTTTCACAACCACCAGGATCTGTTTATTTCTGCTTTGAGCCATCATCTTCTCCAGCTTATTTGAATTTTCTTGAACCATCATCTATTCTTGAAAACAAGACAAAATCCTAACAATCTCCACCTTGACTTACTTTTCATGCCTTTAGTAAAACAACTTGAGATTTCTGATTAATACCTTGATTCTTTCTTTGGTTGTAACCGTGTCATATAGTCTTTAACTTTTACCCTCTCTCTCCAGAGCTTTTGGCTAATTTACCGTCATAGTTTGGGTCATCTCGGGCCTTTTTCCGAATGCACCCTTTCTCCTTCCCACAACACTTTGATCCGGTTCACGTCCCGTTTCAGTTTTCCTTGAAGTTCCACCTCGCGATGAACTCCCTTCCAATTTATCCTTGAAACTCTATCTCGAACCGAGTTTTCTTCCTTCAGCTTGTATAACCCTCTATACTTCTCTCCTTCTAGGGTTACCCTGTCTCCTTGGCTAACTGTGACGACGTCTTGTTGCACTTAGATCTGGCATTTTTCTTTGTCGAGCACCCTTATGGATATAAGATTGTAGCGTGCCTCTAGGACATACCGAATCGCCTCCAGAGTACGCATCGTCCCATCTCTTTCTGCAACCTTGACCATCCCAGTACCAATCACCTTGCAGGCCGAGCCATTCATCATCTTGACAATCCCTTCCTCTTTTACAACCAAGGAGTTAAACAACTCTTTTTGGTAACATATATGAACCATACCACCTGAATCAAATATCCAGCCTTTACCTTGAGAAGTACTATCCTCTTAGGAAGCCATTAATACTTCAGTTTTCTTTAAACTACTCAATGTTGTGTCTGTCTCTGCTGCTTACCCCTTCTTCTTCAATTACTCTTGCCGATGCTTGTAGTCATTCTTCTAATGACCTTCCCTGTGATAAAAGTGACAGGCCTTTAATAAGCCCGAACTTTTCTTTCCTTCTCCTCTTCCTTTCTTTCCCGTGACCACCAAACTCAATCCGGTCTGCTCCTTTTGATTTGGCCTTTTCCTAATCTCATTAGATAAGAGAGTTGACGTGACCTCCTCAGAGATGAGAGTTTTCTTACCGTAGAGTATGGTGGTGACGATGTCATTATATGACTCTGGAAGTGAACTGAGAAGTATCAATGCTTTGTCTTCCTCATCGATCTTCACAGCAACAGCTAGAAACTCGATGATGACCTTATTGAAGAAGTTTAGATGCTCCAACACTGCTATCCCTTCGTTTATGCGTAGCCCATATGGTTATTTCTAGAGATACAGCTTGTTGGAGAGGCTTTTCATCATATACAATATTTCTAACCTTGACCACAATCCTTTAGCTGTTTCTTTATCCATCACGTTGTACATCACCTCATCTGTGAGACATAATTGGATCGTGCTTGCTGCCTTTAAATCCATCTCCTCCCAATCCTCGTTTGATGTACCTGTAGGTTTTGCTAATTTACTTTGCAAGGTCTTGTGAAGACCTTATTGCACCAGCAATGCTTTCACCCTCATTTACCATAAGCCAAAGTTTTCTTTGCCATTGAACTTTTTGACCTCGAACCTTTTCATAGAACTTTCTATCTTTGATATATCGCCCTTCGTCAACCTTTAGCTCTGATACCAATTGTTACAAAAATTGATATGCTATAATACCAACTGTTACTCTCAGGATTAACGTTTGCGGAACTTCGCAATATCATCAATACTTGTAAAAGAAAACTATTGTAAAGCAAACTAGCAATACCTAGACAAAAGAATAAAAAAAAAGCACACGAGGATTTAACGTGGTTCAGCCCAAACTTGTCCTACGTCCATGGGGAGAGAACTTGAGAGAGCTTTATTAATAAACTTGGTACAAAGAGATCTAAGCTTCCTCTTGATGCAACAAGAGTATTTTTCTTCTACTTGAATCTAACCCTAGATTACAAGAGTTTCTTCTGTCTATACACCTTCAACTTGCTCCTCTCTTTCTTGGCTTCCTCTAGTCTCCTTTGTTTGAGAATTCAGAATTTCTCTATTGTTTGAGACAATTACAATGCTTGGTTACAACCTTAATTCATAGAATTTTACAATACAACTTCTATTGGGACTATAAGATGATCTTGGTCTTTGAATGACTGAAGAAACTTGATCAATCCTATTAGGAGTTGATCTCCTTGATCGATTCTAAACCCTTTAATCTTTATAAATAAAACTTCATTGAATAGGAATTTAATCCAATTCATATCCCACCAGAATAGGAAAACTTGTGCCTAAAAAAATAACTGATTTTGCTTCAGAAACATCGCATATTAGTCAACCAGTCCTTAAGGCTAGTCGACTAATACCTCTAATTAGTCAACTAATAACTTTAGTTAGTCGACTGTTGTAAAACTAGTTCTTCTCTGTATCCTGCTTAGTTGACTTTATATAGTCGACTAGTATTGTGTATTAGTCACTGTCTAGTCGACTACTTTGCACCAAACATGGATCTGTTTCTATCTGCTTCAAGTTATCTTCTTCTCCAACTTATTTGAATTTTTTTGGACCAACATCTTCTCTTAAAAACAGGGTAAACTCCTAACATCCACACGTCCTAAGAATTTCCGTCTCTTGATGAAGTTAATTATATTTCATTTTCCAAGGGGCTTTACATTTTTCATAGAGGTTCTTCATCTTCAAGCAAAGAATATTCATGAATATTTGATTTTGGCCTTGATTTTTGAAGTCGGGATGTATCCAACAATTAAGTCTTTGAAGGTAGAAAAAAAAATAGTCAAGTCCAAGAGAAAAACTTAGAGGACTAGAAACACAATAAAGACAAATCACGATAAGACATATTTGACTAAAAAATATACATATTTGGATGTTGAGAATTACGAGAAAATTCCAATGCAAGGGAGTATTAATCTCCATCTAAAAAATGGGCATTTTTCAATGTATTCCCGATATATCAAGTGCAAAATCTCGCTATTCTAGTTTGCTAATTAAATCTTGTGCAAAAGACATCCAGAGGAAAAAAAATGTTGATAGAGTAAAATAGAACATATTAGAGAAAAGGAAGAAAGAATTAAAAAAGAAAAATAGGACAGGGCATGATAAATTCCGAACCTTAGACATAAAGTAAGGCGAATTTTATGGCATTGTCACTAAAATTGCTTATTATATTTGTAGTAGTAAATTTCTCAGTGAAAATTTATTTACACTCAAATCGTAAACAAAAATGTAAATCAAATATAAACACCAGAGAATTATGTGAAAAACTGAAAGAGAAAATTACGGAGCAAGGAGAAAGAGAGAATTCACTAAATCAGAGATACTATAATAAGTTCTCAATGCTTATTACAAATTCAATTCTTCAGGATTCGATCCCCATCTCATTGGAGGAGAATGTTTATTTGTACAGAATTGTTGGCCTGGAGGCGGTTGGAACGCTGGCGTAATCTTCATGTGCAGAGTTGTTGTAACAGCTGCGATTTGTGGGCTCTTGATTGTTGAAATTTTTTTAAAATCCTTCCCAGCCTATAATTGCTCAGCACATTACAAACTTGAGGGAGTTCAGGCCGCGTAACTAAAGGCGAAAATCAAGGAGGCATATTTCTATAGCTATCTTAATCAAAGCGAAAGTCTCTGAAAAAGAGTGGACCTCAGGACAGTTGGGAGCATTGGAGTTCTCGGGGCAGAGATGTCCTTAGAAGGAGGAGCGGCCTCAGGAATAGCTGAGTGTCCTCAGAGGGAGGAGCGACTTCGGGAATGGCTGAGTATCTTCAGAAGGAAGAGCAATCTTAGGATTGTGTTCGGCCTTTCACAGCTTCGAGAAGATGCTCAGACTTTCTTCTTAGGCCTGTAGTGGGTCTTTCGATACGTCGAGTTTGTTACTTGTTCGGAATACTCTTGACGAGGTGAAACACGTCTAGCTATCCTGATGAAAATTAAAATCTGACCACTACAGATGCCCCCACCTTTTCCTTCTCGGGGTCTCTGAGAGAGAAGGAGGGGAGCGTACTAATTTGATCTTCTACATGACTCCTTTCAGTAGTCGGAGCGTCGTTTTTACTTCATGGGAGAGCACTTGAGGTGACTTTTTGTATTCTAAACTCTTCTGGAGGTTGATGTAAGTGAGGATCTGACTCATTATTGCGTATCTTTAAAACTTGACTCGGACACGCTGTGACCAGAGGACAGCTGGCAAATTAATGAATGAACAAGATCTTGGTGTCATGATGAATGAGACTAGGAAACAATGACGGTTGATATTTGAGTGATGTGACATGCTGAAAATCTCAGGAATGCTATTTTGACATGCAAAAAATCTTGGAATGTGGACCACCTTCTTGAGAATTTAAGAAATCGAATATGAAATGGTCTGAATTTTTCATCTATAAACAGGGTGAATCTTTGGGATGAAATTTGCCCATCTTCTAAAGAATTTCTTGCTCCAAATTTCTTATTCTGATGGGTTACAATGCCTTTTTCTTCTTCATCCGATGGAGGAAAGAGAGAGAAAGGATAAAAATAGTTGTTGCGCTCTTAATATCCAGGAGTTTAGTTATCCAATACATATCTATTTTCATTTAAACTTTTAGTTTTAGTTGGTCCAAATAGATCCATGTAGATCAATTCTAATGGCCTAGATGTCATGATATCCTTGATTGGTTTGAAAGAGGACTTGGTTTGTTTCCCAAGTTGGCACGCACCACAAATGCGTTCCTTTTCAAACCTCAAATAAGGAATACCCTTCATCGATTCCTTAGAATTGATTATAGAAAGATGATCAAAAGAAGTATGGCCTAATCTTCTATGTCATAACCATGAATTCTCATCAAAAGCATTTAAACATTTTATAGTGCAATCCAAACTAAGCATATCAATAATGTAGACATTATTTTCACGAAATCTGATTGGTCACTAATATTGCACATTCATTATCATATTCTGATATTTATTATAGAATAAACTCTGCTTTTTCCTAATTAATATTTAATTTATTTGCAGGTCCATTCCTAAAGGAGAGGGAAGAGAAATGAGCCCAAAAGCCCATCAAATTCTGATTTAAATCAGAATTAATTCGAAGTCAGTAAATCAAGGCAGATCAGGTCGGTTCAGGTTGGTTGAAAAGCAGTTAGAACAAATTCCTACATATCAATCGATTGAAGCCAAAGATCAAAGACCATTTCGTCAAAATCCCGAACTTAAACTGCAAATCTAACTAAAGATAAAAGCAAGTAGCGAAGCCAGGGACTACCACCAACAGGGTGTGGCCACCTGGCCACACCCTGGCCGCGGAAACGTGGCCAAAGTCGCGTTTTCACGGCTTTGTTAGGGAGTTAGGGGGAGCGTTTGCTCCCCGTATCTTCTCACGCCTCTCCCCTCTGGGGTTTTGCCTATAAAAGGCAGGTTTTTCACTGTAAATGGGAACGACCAAGCAGAGATAGAATTTAGTCCACGTTTTCATTCTTTTTAGGTAGGTTTTTATTTTCTTTTCATGTTATTTTTCTTTCTTTGTAAGTATAGTTTAGACTGAGATTCATGTAAGTAAGAGAGAAAGGCTTATGTTGAGAGTGACACCGATGTACCTCCTCCTTTCTTCCATCGTTTTTGCAAGCAATAAAAGGTAATTTTTTTTATGTTTGTCTTTAATTTTATTTTCTTCTTCTTCTTTCTACTTTTCCTCTTTTGGTTATGATGAGCATTCAAGTGAATCTAGAAGCATCAGTATAGTCATGTTTGTGTGAGTGCCAATGATGTTACATGATGATGATCTCCTCCTCAAGATTGCGCATCATTTCATTCTTTTTCGTCTTGATGATGTAATGCGAATGGGGACTGAGCTCGATCTTATGTTTTATGCGTTGAACGCCTCTGAAGCAAGGTAGAACATGCATTCTGTTAGAGCCGAAGAGTCATGTTGTTTTGGAAAACAAGGTTCCATTTCAGCACAATCATTTGAACTTGCCCAAATTCCAAATTTTGAAAGTAACATTGATAGTTTGACAAGTTATCCCTTTCTTGAAATTGAACTTGAGAATGAATATGATCATGAACCTCAACTTAGTGATTCAATTCTACTTCCTGATTCAATTATGACTCCGGTGTCTTCACCTGATTTCAATCTTTTTTTCGAGTCAACATTGGATCCTGTGCCAATTCATAATGAAATTGAATCACCCATCTTTGATGATCATCATATTAAACTTGACCAATTTCATATTTTTGAAAGTCCCATTGACAAATTAGCAAGTTCTCATTTTTATGAAATTGAACTCAATGAGAAATGTGACCTAGTTTCTTAATTTTGTGATCCAGTTCAAATTCCCGAATCCATATTGACTCCTATTTTGTTACCCGACTTGAGTAATATTTTAGAGTCAGTTTTGATTCCCACACCTATCATTCTTGAACTTGAATCACCAATATTAAGTCACATTCCATTGTGGGAAAATGAATGTGGACTTGAGTTTCAACTTCTTGATTTGGACCCATTTCCTAAACCAATCTCGACTCCTGAACCTTTACTTGACTTAAGTCACTTTCCTGAGTCGGTATTAGTTCCCATACTTTCTAAGTCCAAGTCAATCATTCTATCTTTTCACACTCCATTTTGGGACAAGGTGGTTGACAAAATTGACTCCGAAATTAATTATGGAATTTGAAAATTAGTTGGGGTTAAATTTTTAATAAAAACTGTTCATATATACATTATTTTAGTGGGTTATATAAGAGAGATTTCTGGTGGGTTCCTCCGAACTCCACGAAAAATTGATTGGGCCGCATTTCGTGGACCAATCAGACCACCACCGGAACCACCACCTTAAGGTAATATTTTCCTTCCCTTTCTTATTTTTCATGCATCTATGCATTAATTCATACATTGAGGACAATGCATGAGATAGGTGTAGGGAGCGTCTAACATAACTTAGGTTTTTTCTTTTTATTAAAAAAAGAAAATAAAAATTAACATTTTCTTTATTTTTAAAAACTTTTTGAAAATAGAAACAATATTTTGAAATATTTTTTGTAAGAAATTAAGTCAATTTTAAGGAATAGGAAAATCCAAATTAGAATTTCTTATACTTGGTCAAAATAAGATTATTTGTTTGATTTTTAAGGTTAGGAAGATAATTTGTCAAAGTAATTTAGTCTTGATCTTTACCTTGATGAAATATGCACACTTATATACTTACACACTTAGGGTTCAAAAAAAACAAAGATTCTTATGCCTTATATATATATATATATATATATATATATATATATATATATATATATATATATATATATATAGGTAAACAAATCTAATTATTGATTAACTAGGTGCTTTGGCCTAAGCAAGCCTTAATATTTATGCGAAAGATGATTAGATAAGTTTGAGAAAAAAATAATATATATATAAATCCTCTGATTAAGCTGAGTATTTGTGCCTAATAAAGTATAAGTATTCACGCTTAAAAGTGGTTCATATAATAAAATCCTTAGTTTTGTGGCCTTATTTGCTCGAGTCCTTAAGTCCTTGGGGTGTTTTCTCACCCGGTGCCCTAAGACCGTTTGGTCTGGGAGTCATCAATTAAAGGCTCGTTACATGGGCAGATTAGAAAGCCTAATAGAACTAAGGAATAATACCACCAAAATATATATATATATAAGGCATAAGAGTTAGAGTTAAGAACCCTTAGTCAAAATTTTCACGGTCACAAGGTGCATATGACTTAGGGTAAAGTAATAGACTAGATGAGAAGTACAATTTAACTCCTTACTTTGATTGATAACAATTTTTTTAAAAGAGCCTAAGTTTAGGAATGAAAATTCGATTTTCCTATAAACTTATAGATTACTTAAATCTTACAATAATATTTCAAATATTTTTCTTTCAAAATGTGTTTTCAAAATACTAACATTTTTTCTCTTTCTTTACGGAATTTGTAGGTGTAATCCACTGAAAATCCTCACGAGACAAAACTCGTCCTCTAGGGAAAACCTAGAGATTTAACGGCTTGTTGCACATGCTCAGTGCAATCGAGTGACCTACGAAAGTGGTCTAATAATCCTTAGTATAGTTTAGTTGTTTTGCTCGAGGACGAGCAAAAGATAGGTATAGGGGTGTGATTGGTCACTAATATTGCACATTCATTATCATATTCTCATACTTATTATAGAATAAACTCTATTTTTTTCTAATTAATGTTTAATTTATTTGCAGGCCCATTCCTAAAGGAGAGGGAAGAGAAATGAGCCCAAAAGCCCATCAAATTCTGATTTAAATCAGAATTAATTCAAAGTCAGTAAATCAGGGCAGATCAGGTCAGTTCAGATCGGTTGAAAACCAGTTAGAACAAATCCCTACATATCAATCATTTGAAGGTAAAGATCAAAGGCCATTTCGTCAGAATCCCGGACTTAAACTGCAAATCTAGCTGAAGATAAAAGCAAGTAGCGAAGCCAGGGACTACAACCAACAGGGTGTGGCCAGGCCGCGAAAACGTGGCCAAAGCCGTTTTGGCGGCTTTGTTAGGGAGTTAAGGGGAGCGTTTGCTCCCCCTATCTTCTCACGCCTCTCCCCTCTAGGTTTTTGCTTATAAAAGGCAGGTTTTTCACTGTAAATAGGAACGACCAGGCAGAGATAAAATTTAATCCACGTTTTCATTCTTTTTAGGTAGGTTTTTATTTTCTTTTCATGTAATTTTTCTTTCTTTGTAAGTATAGTTTAGACTGAGATTCATGTAAGTAAGAGAGAGGCTTATGTTGAGAGTGACACCGATGTACCCCTTTTTTCTTCCATCATTTCTGCAAGCAATAAAAGGTAATTTTTTATGTTTGTCTTTACTTTTGTTTTCTTCTTCTTCTTTCTACTTTTCTTCTTTTGGTTATGATGAGCATTCAAGTGAATTTAGAAGCATCAGTATAGTCATGTTTGTGTGAGTGCCAACGATATTACATGATGATGATCTCCTCCTCAAGATTCCGTATCATTTCATTCTTGTTCGTCTTGATGATGTAATGTGAATGGGGACTGAGCTCGATCTTATGTTTTATGCGTTGAATGCCTCTGAAGTAAGGTAGAACATGCAAGGGTTTCGGGTAAGTCATCAACCAGAAGAGGTAAGTATTTCTTTAATCTTTTCTTTCTTTTCTTTTATTTCTTTAGTTTAGATCACTAACACCCAACTCTTTCATCACTCATTTCGATTTCTTTGTACATATCATTTCTAGTTTCTCCATCTTCTTAATCTATCATCTTCTTCCTAATTTAACTTTAACTCAAAATTTTTCTTTTTCTTTTAAAGAATTAAAGAAAAACTTTAACCATACATTGTAGCCTAAAAGATAAAAAAGCTTTCATCGTTAGTCTCTCCTTGTGGATCACGACCTGCATAGCCACTTGCTATAGCGGTAGAATTGAGTAACTTGCACATCTCTATTCTAAATCTGAAATTCTGTATTCTTATGTGCAGGTAAGACCTCAATCAAAATTCAGTGAGAATATATTCATTTGTTTTACAATCATAAATATTGCAAGAAGATTCATCAAAAACAACTTTAAAATCACGATCACATAGTTGACTAATACTAAGTAAATTATGTTTAAGCCCATCAACAAGAACTACATTTTCAATTAAAGGAGATGTACCAATCTTGATGTTGCCTATATTGATGATAGTGCCCTTGGAGTCATCTTCGAAGATGACGATGCCACCTTCAACATACCTCGATAGGGTTGCAAAATTATTGATGTCCCATGTTATATGCCTTGAGCAACCACTATCAAGGTACCACCGCTATCTACGTCTTAGAGTCTTGGTATGTACCTATATCAAATAATTGAATGGTTGATTTTGGTACCCATATTTACTTGGGTCCTAAGACGTTAGTGTTTCGAACCCAAACATAATTATTCATACTATTTATATGATCATAACAAAATTTGGCTAAATGACCATTTCGGCAACAATAAGTACATTTATGAATTTTTTCATATTTAAAAGCATAATGAGCATGTGGTTTATGAACATGTGATTTGTGAACATGTGGTGTTTTAGCTTGATTGACATGTGATATGTTGGCATGATGAACATGTGAAGTTTTAGCATATAATGGTTTATCATGTTGAACATGTAAAGTGTGCATGTGTTTCTTTGACAACATTTCTTCTAGTTTAGTATTGTTAAATGTACATTCTTTTAAAATATTTCTCAAATCATTTATTTTAGTTTTTAACATAGAAATCTCATTTTCATCAATTTTAGGATATTTATCTTTGCATGCAACTCTATATGCATCAAAATCTCTTTGTGTTGAAATAATAGTGGAAGATTATTCATCTTTTTCTTTTGTAAGAATAGCAATTTGATTGTTAAGCATTTCATTTTCCTTTTTTAATTTTAAATAATCTTTCTTCTTAGAATCATAATTTTCTGAAAGTTCAATGAAACGTTGTAATAACTCTTCTTTGCTTATTTCAATATCATCATAAGATGGTTCAAAATTTATCTTAGGTGTGTTTGCCATGAAACACATGTTAGCCGTGTCAATTTCATCTTGGGATTCACTTTCCGAATCCCAAGTGGCTTTGAACGTCTTCTTTACAAATGGCTTCTTTTACTTCATGGAGGAAGATATCGTGTTCTTGAAATCTAGACATTCGACTATGATGTGTCCAGGTTTCCGACAGTTGTAGCATGTGATCTTCTTCTCCTCCTTCCCTTCCTTTCCCTTCCCATTGCCTTCTATGGTTGAGCTTTTTCTTATGGTACATTTTTTTACATTTCTCACAAGAGATAGCTCTTCATCTTCTTCTTCATCTTCTTCATTATCGAAGATGGTGGAGGTAGACTTGAAAGCAATAGATTTTTTTCTTTTGAAGCGCCATTTCTTCTCTAGCCTTTTTCTCCATCTCATGAGTCTTAAGGTTATCAATAAGACTGATGAGCTCCATCTCGTCTTTGTCGTTCAATTTCTTCAAGGTGGTAGCTTTGAATTCCCATGATGAAGGGAGTGCACTAATCACCTTACGCACCTTTTGGTTGTTATTGATTTCATCACCTAGAGAAGTAAGAGCATTTGTGAGTTTAGTAAACTTAGTAATCATATCATCAATAGATTCATTTTCTTGCATTCTAAAACTTTCATATTGGGAACGCAAGAGATCAATTTTAGCTCTCTTGACTTGTGATGTTAGCTCATGAGTGACTAATAAGTGTTGCCAAATCTCATAGGCGGATTTGCAATGGATAACCCGTATTAAGTCATCCTCATTTAATGCTAAAAGTAAGGCATTTTGAGCCTTCAAATTTGCATCAACTTCCTTGGAGGTAAGATCGGACCAAGTGTCCTCCTCACCTACAGATGCACTATAGGGCTTGGTCAAAGACTTAGCAATTCGACTACCTAGAGATTGTAAAAATATGTTCATCCTAACTTTTCATATGAGAAAGTTGAGTCTATGAAATTTGGGTAGGGTCTTAATATTATCGGCCATCTTTACTAGTGGATGAATGAAGATATGAAAATAGTGATTAGCAACTTATAGGATCTCTCTAAGGTTTTAAAGCCAAAAACTAGAGTCCTAATTCTGATACCAATTGAAATCACACCTAGAGGGGGTGAATAGGTGTAATGCTAATCAATATATAAATAATGCACAAATTAAAAATGAGATGATGGAACGATCACTCAAAGAAAGATTAAAAGTTGTATACCCCGTGAAGGGCTCTGAACTTCTTCCTCGTGATTCCTCTAAATAAAATTTGAGGTGCACAATGCAATCTTGTTATAAGAGTATAGATCAACAATATAAGAATGAATGAATAGAAAGTAAAAGATACAAGTAAACCAATCGCAAACACAGAGATTTGTTTTGAGGTTCGAGCACCTAGCTCTACGTCCCCGCCTTCACCCAAAAGGATCTCCGATCCACTAGAATTTTCACAAAGGATTACAATTACTAAGGAGTACCCAACGCCTCAATCACACTCCTCTAGTCCAGAGGTAGTGTAGCCACAAGTACAATAATCACTTGGTGATCAAAAAACCACAAACTCTCTTTTGAAAAACTTTTCTTTACAAAACCCTAGAGAATAATATGTAGGATTGAAGCTCAAGGTTTGTAAGTGAAAATAAAACAAAGTAAAAGAGAGATTTAATTCAAAAACTTTAGAAATAAAATAGAGATTAGAGCACAAAAGACTGAGAGTAAAACACTTCTTTCAAGAATACTCAAACTTTGAAAATTTTTTAATAGTTGTTATTTTTCACTTCAACCCCAACCACCCCTATATATAGGATTTAGGTAGGGATTAAATGGTAAACATCTATCTGAACTAAGCAGGTATAATTTGACCAAAATCCAGCATAATTCACGTTTTAAAATAAAAATCACGTTTTAAAACAGGTTTAAAAATCTAGCCGTTTGGCCAGATACAGAGCACGGTCGATCGGCTGGTCGACTGATTTTCAAATAATATGACCGTTGGCTGACTCCGGTCGACCGCCCGGTCGACCGGCCCAAACAGAGAGTTTGGGTCTGTAAGTCGGTCGACCGCTCGGTCGACCGTAATGGGGTCCGGTCGACTGCTCAGTCGACCAGGGAACGTGCACACCTGCATACCCTATAGGTCAGGACTGCGGTCGACCGCTTTGTCAACCGTTCTGACCTATAACAGAGCCGATCGACCGCCCGGTCGATCGCAACAGGTCATAAGTAGAAAATAGGTTAGAAATATGATTTGAAGATATATTATTTTCAAAGGGATTTTTATAAAGGCTTTGTAAAATACAATAAGTTAAGTATGCATATACTGAAATAAGATTTAAAGTATTTATCAAGAGTCAAAAATAATCTTTTGAGAACACGTGCAATTTTGTGTGTGAAGGGTATTTGAGCTTCAATACTATATACTATTTTTTAACAAATTAATAACACAATGATCCATAGGTAGGCGTCTCTGAACCGCGTTACTGAGTATAAAATGAGCTAGAGTCTCTTGTCCTATGAGTGAGTCCTCTTGAGCCATCAACCTTGTAACATGCTTGAGACTTCTTGAGCCATCAAGACTTGTACTAACCTGAAATTCATATTAGAACCTCTATTAGTACCAAATAGCTTTTATATGTTTTGTTATCATCAAAAGCATAAACCAGAGAGTGTAACCTTTGGGCCAACAGATTGCACTTAACATGTGCAACAGCCGTTAAGCTCCAAGGTTACCCTAGTGGACAAGTGTTGTCTCGTGAGGGTTTGCATTGAATATACCCACAAAATTCAAAGAAAAGAATATATAGAGATTAAAGAATAAGTATAAGAAAAATAAGGATAACTAAAAGTAAAAATTCAACAAGTGTCACTAGTGAACAAGTTTAATAGTTTGTATAAGCAATCATCTTCAAGTTCAATCTCCTATCAAGAAATCTTATCTTCTTATCTTAGAGATTTCAAATCCTAATATATCCCACCATCCTTCCTAAATTTTTCAATCCTATGCATCTTTGTGAACATGCGATTCTTAGCTTAAGATTTTGATTTAAACTTTTCATACTTAAACTTTTTTTCTTGAAGTTTCGAAGTATTACCACTTCGTTGCCCTTTAAGCACTTCTTTTTTTTAATACATATAACTTATCTAATTATCTTTCGTGTAAATATCAAGGCTTCTTGAGGCCGAGACACCTAACTAATAGATTATTTGTCTTGTTAATATATATAACTTTGACTTTTTACAACTTACATAACTATCTTTCACGTAAAATCAAGGCTTCTTAAGGCCAAAATATCTAGCTAATCAATAATTAAGTTTATTTTTTATTTAAGTATTAAGTAATCCTCATTATCCAAAGTTAAACTAATGTGTAAGTGTAGACAAGATGCAAATTCACATAAACAAATTCTAGCTGGTATTCAATTTTCAGATTTTTCATCTCTTCTCAAAGAATTAAGGAATCTATCAAATTGATATCTGTATCCAATTCAAACTATATGGTTACTAAATCTCTTTGAACTAGATAAACTTAATGAAATTTATTTTTTTAGTTAATAAAAGAAAAAGAAAAATCTAGTAAAAATCCTAAAAAGAAAAGAAATAAAAAATTAAAAAATTCTAACCTAAAAATAAAGAAAAAGAAAAATAAAATCCTAGACCTCTCCCCCATACCAAAACCTTGGCATCTCCTCATGCATAGCAAGATGAAACAGTAATTCATGCAAATCACAAATATATATATCACCTCCCCAAATTTTTTTTAATTCCTAGATAATCATGAACAAATTCTCTATCAGAAATTACCTATGTCTATAAAATAAATAAAAAATCATAAACATTTATTAATAGGAAAGAAATCACCTAGAAATTTTAGAATTTGGATTCACAAATTTTTCTTCAGCTGTCCAGCCGAAATGTCGGCTGCCTAGCCGAACTTTTGGCTCTACTGATCTTGGGTTTTGGATCACTGGTTTATCTTATCTTGGTGGTTCATTTTTTAGATCTGATTTTGAATTTGGGTTTTGGTTGAGGTACCGGTACAGATCAAAATAAAATAAAGTAAGAAAAAGTAAAGAAATAAAATCAAAAATCTAAAAATAGAGGTTAGAAAACTTAGGTTGGCTAAGTGATTTAAGATATAGTCTTTAGCTAGACTTTCTCTGATCTTCATGGAGGCTCATGTATAGAAGGTGTTAGCCTCGATAAGTTTTTTACGATCTTTTGGACTTTCTTTCATATTTAGTAAGGCGTTGCAGCTTTCAAATAGAAACTTTACTTCTCAATTTTTGTATTCTTGGACTTGGTGGATTCGGGCTGATTAGACTCTTTGCTAGGTAATTTTTGAGACTCCTCTTTTAGTACTTCAACTACTTGCTTGTCCTTAGTATCAAGTTTGAAGCACTTCTCGACATTCGATGGTTGTGGCGTGGCTTTAAAAATTTAGAAAGTAACTTGCTCATCTTGCACCCTAAGGATGAGTTCTCCTTTTTTCACATCAATCAAAGTTCTTCCTGTGGCTAAGAAAGGTCAGCCTAATATAAGGGGAACATTACTATCTTCCTTCATGTCAAGTACGATGAAATCTGCAGAAAAATAGAACTTGTCGACTTTAACAAGCACATCTTCAATAACACCAAGCGGTACTTTATCGATCTATCTGCCAATTAGAGTGAGATAATAGTCTTCTTCGGTTCTCCCAAACTCAATGCCTGAAAATAGAGAGAGGCATTAATTTTATACTTGCACCAAGATCACATAAAATATTATCGAATTTTAAGTTTCCTATAATGAAAGGTATAGAAAAACTCTGTGGATCCGTAAGCTTATGAGGTAGTTTGTTTTGTAGGATAGCACTACACTCCTTTTTTAGCATCACCTACCATGTTCTTCTATCTTCCTTTTGTTATTCAAGATATCTTTCATAAACTTGGCGTACTTCGGCATTTGTGCTAAAGCATCTACAAATGAAATGTTAATGTGCAATTATTTAAAAATATTTAGAAATTGTAAAAACTGCTCATCTGTATGGTTTTTCCTTTGTCTCTGAGGAATTGGTAGTAGGGGAACATATGACTTGACTAGGGGCTTCACTGCAGGATTTGGATCGGGCTCAGATTCCAATGTGGTTCAGCTGTTCGGCCGATTTTTCGGCTGCATAGCCGAACTTTCTTCTCTGCTCTGGCCTATCTTTCTCTGGTTGTCTTCTACTTCTTCTCCAATATCTTTTTGATGTACATGCTCTAGCTGCTTCCCCCTCCTTAAAGTAATCGCATGGACTTGCTCTTTAGAAATTTTGTCGGTGTTGCTTGGTAGCGATCCTTGTGCTCTTGCAGAGAACCGGCTAGAAATTTTCCCCACCTGAAGTTTCAGATTGTGTATAGATGATGCTTGATTTCTGATGAGGGCTTCTTCATTTTCTATCTTTGTCTCGATATTCACCATGAAAGTGTGCATAGTTACAGCAAGTTGCTCCACCATGATTTTTAAGCGTGATTTCTCTTCTTATGGTGATAGGTGTTGTTGGTGACTGAGGGCACCCACTTGCTTCATTAATGATCTGAGTTGGACATGAATTGTTATGATATCATTAAGTCCATGCATGCCTCTAACCTTCTCTGGATCGCTTTTTCAGTTGCCATTGATAATCACTCGACGCCATCTCCTCCAATGACTCGTAGGTTTCATCTCTATTTTTTTGCATAAGTGCTCCACTGGCCACCGCATCCACCATCACCTTTGTCTTCAGTTGTAGCCCATTATAAAAGAATTGGATCTCCATCCAATCAGGGAGACCATGATTTGAAACTTTCTTAATCAAGCCCTTGTATCTTTCTCAAGTATCATAAATAGATTCAGTATCAAATTGGGTAAAATTTGTAATATCACCTTAAAATTTTGCTGATTTTGTGAGTAGAAAGTATTTGGTGAGGAATTTGTTTGCCATCTCATCATATGTAGCAATTGATTCCTTCGGTGAAATTTGAACCATATTCTTGCTTTATCTCTGAGTGAGAAAGGAAATATCATCAATCTCACTTTTTCTGCTAGCACACCGCTATACTATTGTGTATCACAAATCTTTAAAAAGTTTGCAATATACTCATATGGATCATCATTGGGAAGACCTCCAAATTGACAATCGTTTTGCACCATCCGAATCAACCCTATCTTCAACTGGAAGTTATCCACTTGGGTTGTCGGCTTCTTAATGCATGATGTTGCTCCAATCAGGGAAGGAATAGTATAGTCCCTCAGCGCTCTTCTTTCTTCTTGGCACGCCATCATCGCTTCTCGATCCTTCTTCTCCTTAAACAAGTGGCGTAAGGTCCTGTCGATCTCCAGATTGAGTATGGAATTTTAGCACTCCTTGATCGTTTCATAAATCAATCAAAAAGTAGTTCTTAAATGATTCTCCCCTATCTCCACTATAGGTCGGCTGCATAGCTAAAATTTCAGCTATCTGGGCGAACTCTTATAGCTTTTGGGGTAGCGTCTTCTGCAGCTTGTAAAATAGAAAGACTCGATGTTAATTGTGTAGTTTGAATTCAAATTAAAACTAATATAAAATATCATTGATATCAATAAGAAATAAAACAATCTCTGGCAACGGCGCCAAAAACTTGATGTTGGGAATTAGCAAGTGCACCAATCATTTACAAGTAATAAAGTAATGAGTAGAGTATCATTCCCACGAGGATTAATGTCTATTGAGTACTAAACTAATTTTTTATAATTTTATTTGAAATTGATTAAAAAGATGATTTAAAATAAACTACTTACAAGAAACTAAAAGAGTTGAATTTTATAGAAGAAAAGTGCTAGGGCAATTGGTTTCTGTAAATATAATCAGATATAAAATTGTACTTGTGCTAGTGAATTCTAATTATTCATGTTAACAATCGAAAGTCCTTAACCTAACTAGTATTCTCTCTTGAGCAATACTAATTCTATTTTCTAATTTAAGACCTACATTTTGTCGATCTAGTAGATTTACAAGTTAGAAAAAGCATTAAGTATGGTGAACTTTCATATGATTGCACAACATTTACGTCTCAACCTATCAAGTTGTGATTTTTATTCTTATGATATTATTCTAAGTTATCTCCTCTCAGTCTCAAGCCTAATCATCTGTATAATTGTTGGCCATCAATTAATAACAAGAAATTCAGGAATAAAATTTAACACGCAAAATTTTTAAACTTGCAAAACAAAATAGTAAAATAGCACAAAGCAACAAGATTATATTGTCATAATATTTAACCTACATCAATGCTCTAGCTATAGAGAATTAGTTCATATTAGAAGAGATGCAAAATATGATAAATAATAAGAACTTCATGAAATAATAAAATAGAAGGAGAAAGAGATTATAAAACACTAATTTAGGAACTCTAGATGATGCCTCCTCCCTGTTCTTCTTCAACTTCAATATGCAGAATTTATTCTCCAAAAGCCAAGAAAACTGAAATCTAAAATAATATAAAATTTATTTATCTATCAGAGTCATGAGAGATTCATAAGATTGAAACAATTATAAGAGTTTTCAGCTTTTTATATAGACCTCAGATCTAATTCAATCAGGAACACATTAAGACTTCTAATCCTACTTCAGTTTGGTATGAGAATTTAATCCTGAATTGATCTGCAGATAGCTATAATTGATTACTAAATACATCTTGATAAAGACTGAATTAGAAAATAGCATCAACATAAGTATTGTCTTTAAGTTCTCTTTACATAGCATCTTTAATTATCAGAATTGGATACCTATATCGAAAGTTATGATCAAAATAGTAAAAGGTGTCCAATCTGAATCCGAGTCTGAAATAGATTTCTGCTCTCTGTTGAACAGGGGACGGCCAGGTAGCCGAATTGGCCGAACTTTGACTTGATTTGACCTCAAACTTTTGTTGGATGCTTCTCCATATTTTATATACTCTTTTGATAAGTCTTTTAGGTCTCTTAATGTCTGGATCTTGAAATATACTGTTGCAATCATCTCTTTAACATTGATTTTTTACTTTTTCATCTCTTTTCTCTAATCTATGCTCTTGACCTAATTTCTGTATAAACTTAAATAAAAACACCTATGCAGTATTAAATAGGTAACAAAAGAGGTATAAAGTGGGAACAAAATATAGATGATAATCACAATTATCAATGTCTGAGACCCACGATGATGTTGCTAATGAGCTGTCATGATAGACTGCTTTTTCAAAATCGAGATCTGACAAGACTGGCGTAGATACATAACTGAGTTCCCTTCAGGTCTTGTGGTAGTAAAGGGGGTCTTTGCCTTTCGTTACAAATGAATGAAGTAGTGCTTGTTTTCCTTTGCCGAAATTAAGGACGGATTCCTTGGTGAAATCATACCCTATTATTCCCATCATGTGACGTGACTTTTGTCCGTTGGAAGAATTGTGGAGACTCAGAATTACCTCCTGAGCTTTCATAAGCTACAGACTCTGTCTCGATCCACTCGAATAGAATTGGCTTTTGACCCCTTCACTTGGCTGGTACTTTAAAGAAGGCATTGTATGCATCTCTCACTTTTTCGTGTACCAGGAGAGATGACTTTGTTGGTACACGCAATGATATTAGGACATTCATTGCTAACTAGACATCATTGTTCACGTCAGTGCTAGTATCTGACGGCACAGAATCCGAAGCAAATACATAAAAGTAAGCCAAACCTAAATCTTCATTGATAAACCACTCGCCTTCAACACCAGCGGTGATATCAGAGTCGAGCTTGCCAATGCTCGTTACAAAAGGTTTTATTTCCCACAGACATTTGTCTTCTTCTGACTCCATATCTGCTTCGTTGCCAGAGTCGAGTTCTTCTGGGTGAGGATTCTCATCAGCCTCAAAAGAATCTTGATAAAGGAGGGAATCAGTAAAATAATTTTTAACTCTTTTGAATGGATGCCTTTCAACAATCAACGTTCTCACTTTTTCATCTCCACCAACGTATTTTATTACTTGATGAAGAGTGGACGGGACGATGGCATTGCAGTGAATCCACAGTCGTCTCAGCAGCAGATTGTACGAGGAATCCACATAAATGACATAACATGTCACCTCAGATTTTAGGTCACCGAATTGATACCTGAGCTTGATTTTTCCCATCGGGCACGTACCATTGGTATTGAAGCCATAGATGGTTGTCTGAGTGGCGTTCAACCGATGGGTGGGGATCCCCAAATGCTGCATGACCCTGCGGGGCATAATGCTCGGTGCAGATCCTGAATCAACATGAATACGACTCACTTCAGATGATTCAATATATCCTATGTAGTACAGGGGTATATCATGCTTCCCTTTGACTTGCATGTCTTCTGGGGTGAAAGTAATGCAGGGAAGTTTCTTCGAGGCATGGCTGGCAATGGTTGTCGTCTTTCTCTTGACATGTAGCAAGAATATAGGTTACAAAAATCTCTGCATCTGCTAATGCTTCTCTTAGAGCGTCTCCTGTAGACCTAGTAGGAGCTTATAGAGAGTGATTCAAGCAGGGATGTTGGCTACTTGAGTCAAGACATCAAAACAGAAGGAGTTGATGGTCCCGCACCTCTTTTCGGAAGAGCTTTGCCATATCGAAGCTTTTTCTGCTTTTCAACGAATGGCCTTATGGACTACTCGATCGCCTCCTCAGCTGGCTATGGGAGTTTGCTACTGGCTCATCATACTATTTCAGGTACTGCTTGTCAGATCGAGTTTTTGATGCGGGAGGTATGCCATGTCAGCAACAAGGGCGGACTCCTCGTCTCCCGAACTAGTAAGGGAGGCGACATCTTTCTCAGTTTCTCTCGTAAAAATGCTCACCACATTGCTGGAGGATGCTTTAGCCTTGCCTCTGGACTTCCTGCTTGTGACAGTTGTCCACTGCTGGCTATTAACAATGCAGGATGGACCCACATTGTCTCTCCTTGAGGAGTGGGGACAGGGATAAGTCCTTTCTCTCTCTGGTTGTGAGGATTAGTATTGATCACTTTAAGTTCCCTTTTCTAGATGAGAATTACTCTGGTTGGTGCTAGTGGAAGCTTTCATCCAAATTGAGTCGGTGACGTAGCTGTCATGTTGGCGGTCACCTTCTTCAGTTCTGCACGAAGCTTTAACACCTCACATCGATCAGCGCCTGAAGGACATCTTTAAAGATGTAGCAGTTCTTCGTAGGGTGTCCCAGCATCCTTGATATAAACAGTAGTTGGGATCTTCCGTCTTCCCCACCTCTTCGTGGCATCTGATCTCCGAAAGCTTGAGCATGATACTCTTTTGGAGTAACTTGAATAGAGAGCACGTGCTCATACTTAAAGGAGTATAATTTGTTTCCATGTGGTTGACTGGAAGCCATACCTCCTCTGACTAACTAGGTCTTTGAAGGTGATTTAGCTTCCGTCGCTAGAGTATCCCTTCTTCTCGGTTGAGAAGATGACTCTGGTGTACGTTACATTAATTTGTTGGGTCTTGTCTTGCTGTCTTTTTCCTCAGCCTTGACTCGAGCGATGATCTCTTCTGCATGTTCGCTTTGTAGCACCAATTGCTTCCAAGTGCGACATTCTGTCACCTCCATTTGAGCGAGTAGGGAAGTTTACAGAGTGTGACGACAAGTCTCGACCAGTGTAGACTGGGTCATGCCGCTAGAAAAATGGAGTGCCATGCTCTGAAATCTCTCTTCGACAGTTTTGATGAACTCTTCTTTCTTCTGCTTGGCTGCAAGGAGAGTCGGCACCGAGATCTTTAAATCATCTTCAAAGAAACGAGCCAGAAATAACTTCATGAGATTGGCCCATATTTTTATTACGTCGGCAGAAAGTTTCATGAACTATTCAAAAATGATTCTCTTAAGAGTGCCAATGAATAAATGAGCCAAAATGGCATCGTTCGATACTACATTCCCAGTTTGGGATTTGAAATAGTATATGTGTTGGTTCGGTGACCCTTTACCATCAAAAGTGTGAAGGGTCGGTGCCTTGAATTTGGGAGGGTAGGGAGTCGTATCCTACTCTGCTGGGTAGGGGAGTCATATCCCACTCTACTGGGTAGGGTTAGACTATCCCCACTTTCTGGAGTCCGTCTCGGTTGGCGGGGACCGAGGTGTTGCTCCAATTTGTTCATCCTTTTAGAATGAGTGCTCCTATTCTCTGAGTTATCCTCCTCTTCAGATGAAGACATGGGTGGCTCAGAGTCAAAATGCTCTTCATTCTTAATATCTGTAAAAGATGAGTTCTCCCCTTTCTTCCATTTGCCCTTGGACTTCTTGGAAGGAGTCTTGGCCTTTGGCTTCTTTTTGTTCCTAAGCAGTTGTGATAGCATCTACTTAAGACTATCGATGGATTCTTGTTGAGCTCGAATCATATCGAACTGCTCCCGTTGGACTCAGGCCTGCTTTTTGAATCGCTTGGCCATCTCTTCGAGAGTTACCGCCATTTAAGCAAAGGCGGTTGTCCCCGAACTGGAATTCGAAGACTGAGATTCGATGATGGCAGAATGCTCATCATTCACCTCAATCTCCCTAGCCAATAGATTGTAGTCGACTGGGGTGATCGTTCTCATGTGGGTTCGAGTATGTCGGTAGACCCCTTCAAGTTCGATAAGGACATCTTTCAAACCTAAAGATCGATCAGTGTCTGACTCCTCTGAGCTTATAGCCAGTTGATGTCCTTTGGACTTGCTCGGTGTGAAACTCGGCCCCACCATATTTGCAGTCACTTCTGAGTACTCAGCATCGGAGAATGATTTCTTCCTCTAAGATCGTTATCTTTTGGCTGACTCTTAAGCCGTTGACAACCGGCTAAATACCGAAGGTTTATTTGTCTGAAAGTTGCAATGGTAATTAGAGAGCACTGCCGAGAGTAGTTGCTCGTAGTGGCATCGAGGGGTGATCTGATGGACGCTCCTCTTTCTTATCAGGTAGTCCCTCAGGTCTATTAAGTGGACATCTCAGGAACTAGCCTCTAACCCCTGGAGGTGATGGATTTTTGGCTAAATGCGGGATATCGCGTTTTTCTTGTTGAAATGTGGACCTCGCGTTGAGTTGAAATGTGACTATCGTGTTTTGTTGAAACGTGGGCCTCACATTCTGAGACAGACAGAGCACATGCCTCACATTTTGGAGCCGTTAAAACGTGAGTCTCGCATTTTATGTGTACCTCACATTGTTGAAGAACGCAGAACTCGCGTTCTAGGACGAAAACGTGGTCCTTGTGTTGCTTGAGAGAAATGCAGGGGTGAACCTCGCATGCAAAATAGGCTGCTTCTGCAGCATCTTTGAGCTGTTGTCAACAAGTGCGGCATCTTCGTTGATGTTCAGCATTTTCGTTAAGCCATATGGGTTGTTGGGAGCCCTGGGCAACCTGAAATTTAAAAGTTTAGAGAGAAAGAGGATGGCGGAATTGGTCTTCACTGTCTCTTTAATTGTACGCCACCACTTTCTCCCTGCAGGTGTCCTGAGAGACGTTGACGCGTGCAGCATGGGCTGCACGAAAAGTGGCACCTTCTGCATTATGAGCAGTGGTGCGGGCCACTTCAGGAGTAATCTCCGAAGAGATTCAAAAGCGAGTCTTAGAAGAGATGTTGCGGTATTGCTGCATTGTCTTAGGCCCGGCAGAGCCTAAGGAAAGAAACTCCTCAAACTTTCCTTGGTCAAATTCAACGATGGAGATTCTACTGTCTTCCCAAGGAGCTGGACATCGGCTTGCATCACAGCATTCTCGTCAGTAGAGAATGAAGTCCCCAGCGTAGTCGCCATCTTTTGTTTGGTCGAAAAAATGCCTTGGTTGGTTTTAGATTTCTTTGGGTGGCTGAAAAATTACAGCGGAATGATTCTGATTACAAAAGAGGGAAGAAGACTCGGTTCTTCCCTTTATTTAAAGCTGGGTTCTTTGAGTGGCGGTGGAGAGAGATTCTTTTTCTTCGTTGACCGGCTGACTGTCTAGCTTCTCTTCTGGATGTTCTCGAAGACTAATCAGAGAGGAACTCTGTATTTAATAACAAACTGCTTAGAGTCCACTGACTACTCTGTTTCTCCTTTTTTCCAACAGTCCTCTCTTTGGATTCAAAAAAGAGTTTCTTGATTCCAAAGAAGTCGTCCCCTCCCTTCATAGAAACTCAGGCTAATTATAAGGAGTCATAGGGGTATTGTCGTCCCCTAAAATTCCTCTATAATAGGGATTGACTCCCCCATTATTGAAATCACCTAGAGGGGGGGTGAATAGGTGATTATGCTAATCTAAAAACTAAATGCGAAAATTAAAACTAATTTGCAACTACACTTAATGCAACCAACGAGTGTAGCCGAATTTCCCGTGAAGGGCTCTGGACTAACTCCTCTTGATTCCTCTGAAAAAGAGTTGAGGCGCTATATGAAGCTCTCGTGGTTAAGCACAAGTGAGGCACACACAAACAATCCAAGCATATAAGGATAGGCAAT
Source organism: Agave tequilana (assembly GCA_038442645.1). Taxonomy (NCBI): domain Eukaryota; kingdom Viridiplantae; phylum Streptophyta; class Magnoliopsida; order Asparagales; family Asparagaceae; genus Agave; species Agave tequilana. The sequence goes on from JAVJIF010012423.1 coordinate 47,669, forward strand.
ATGAATCAATGCAAGGCACAACACAAGCGTATAAGATATGACAATATGAATGATGCTATGCACAAATAAAGAGAGAGTTAGAGTCAATGGATCAAACGCAAACAACAAGATGTATTTCGAGGTTCGAGCACCGAGCTCTACGTCCCCGCCTTCACCGAGAAGGATTTCTAATCCACTAACTTGTCCACCGAGGACTCCCACCGAGGGAACCTCCACCGAGGAGGATTTGTACAACAACCGGAGTACCGAACTCCTCTCTCAACCAACAACCTCCACCGAGGTAATACAAACACAATCCACCTCACAAAGAGGGATAGGCCCTTAGCCAAACAACCACAATCACCTCTACCGAAGAGAGATACAAACCAACACTAACTCCACCTCATCAAGAGAGAGTAAACCAACAATCTCAACCTCTACCAAAGAGGGAGCAAACACCAACCCAATTCCACCTCTACCAAAGAGGGATACAACAAGAAAGGGTTTACAACTCTTGGAGGTTTCCACAACCTCAAACAAATCCTTTTTCCACAAAATAAAGATCCTAATAGAATAGGATAGAATGATAGCTCAAGTGTGAAAAACAAGTGTTTTAATCAAAGAAATTCTCTTGGGAATACACCAAAATAGATATAGAAATTTTAGATCAAAACTAATTCCCAAAAATCTAATTTCTTTGAAATAAATAAAACACTTTAAAACAAATAAGATGGATCTTTTGAGCTCTTAAACACTTTGAAAACTTGTTTTAAAAACCAGAGAATAGAGAAATATTTCTTGTAAAAAATCTTAGCCAAAATCCTAAAGGAATGGGGTTTATATAGGCCCAAACAGAAAACTAGCCGTTGACTGTTTTTACAACCAGATACGGCTGGCGGTCGACCGCCCGGTCGACCGCCAACGGTCATAATATGACCGTTGGAGGAACCCGTCGACCGTCCGGTGACCGCCCAAAACAGAGAGCAAAGCTCTCCGGCCGGTCGACCAACCGGTCGACCGAGCCTAGTGCCTGGCCAACGTGCACAGGTCTGTGCACGTCGGTCGACCAACCGGTCTACCGACTCTGGAATCCGGTCGACCGGACCGGTCGACCGCCAGAGCCTGGCAGGCAATAATTTGGGTCAGAAAATTGGGTTAGAAAATATTCTAATAAATCCTATAAATCTTCTAAAAATCCATAAAAATAGTTTTATCATTTTTTATTGATATATAAATATGTGATAAAAATTTCATCACAAATATCAAACATTTTGAATCATTTTTGTGTCTTACAAATTTTATCAAAAACCAAAACTGTTTTTACCAAACTTGGATTTTTCAATAGGAAATCTGATTTTTCCTAAAACTCATGAATAGACATATCAAAATAAGTTTGTCTAAGATATGAAGCATGTATGTATATAGAACTCATCTAATATACATAAAAACCATGTAACTTGTTTTGATCTAACTATTCGTGAAAACCAAAATCGGTTAAACCAAAAACCGAATCCAAAACATAAAACGTGTGTGTGTTGTGAACTTGAGCATATCAACTATCTAATCTTTACACATGGATCTAAAACACACTAAACTAGGATACCTAAGTCTTCTTGATGAACTCCGACTTGGTCCAAAACGTGATCCACGAGCGAGACTCCAACGAGTGCAATGTATGATCTTGATGCTCGGGCTCTAGAATCACCATGTGAAAGCTTCCAAACCATCTTGTTGAAGATAATCACCAACTAATATCTTGATTAATGATCTGAAACTAAACATCACAAGATTATTAGTAAACATAACTACATGAGTTAATCATCATCAAAACTAGAGTGGAAGGCCTCTGGGCCAACAATTATGTGGGGGATTAATTGACCCAGTAATGTGGGTTTGTTACAACAAAAACGCGACTTTCGCACTGGACGAGAATCTCGCGTTGCTTGTTATAGATGCGGGCGTCTCAGAATACGGAGTTGCTAAGATTAGCGTTTGAAGTGAGATGCAGGATTTCTCAGACCCGCATCTGAAGGGAGATGCAGAGTTTTTCAGACCAACGTCTGAAGTGGAGTGCCAAGTTGCTCAGACCCGCACATGATATGCAATGCAGAGTTACTCAGATTCGCGTTGATAGGGACGCGGAGTTACCTTATATTCTCGTCGAACGCGGACTTACTCAAGCCCACTTCTGAAGTCTTCATGCTTCTTTGGACGCGAGGTTCGCGTTTAAGTTTAAAATGTAACCTTCGCATTGAAGGGAGGTTCGCGTCAGATGACTTGTCCTTGGTGATTTTTGGACAGCCTACAGTTAGTAAATTAAAAAAATTATCATCCCTATCTGACAATGGCGTCAAAATTTGATTGAGGCGAAACCTGGATAGAAAATAAAGTTTAGAAATAAAATTGTGCTATGGTTTCTCAATATTACTACTATAGTAAAGTGGCTAAGTGGGTCGTGATCCGCAAGGAGGGAATGCGATAAAAGCATTTCAGTATTCTTATTTAAGTAACTAAAATTGGTTAAAAATTTCTTCTTAGTTTTGAAAAGAAAAGGAATAAAAGAAAACTAAGTTAAAAGAAGGAAAAATCAAAAGAAATAAGAAGAAGAAGGTGTTGATTTTTAAGATGTTTTTAAAATAAGAAATTAAAAGAAAGAAAGAAAATCCGTGTTAAAAGCGATTAATATACTCATTAACATACTAACCTTTTGACGCTTGCTTTAACTTGGGCTCTTGGCGACGGTTTACTTTGAATTGGAGGCGATCAGCGCATAGCCCATAAGAAGAGACTTGATCCCAATCCACGTTACATCATCAAAACTTTAAGGAGACAGTATGAAATGATACAGACTTAAGAGGAGGAATCCATCATCATGAGCTATCGAAGGCACTCGCAATGGCAAGGCTTATTCTGATGCTATAAGACTCATTGGATTTACAAGTCAACTCAGAGTAAAGCACTTTATAGAGTTAAAATAAAAATAAGAACAAAATGCAACTTCGATTAAATTGAGAAAACATAAGAGAAAGAAAAAAGTTTATATTAAGTGTCACTCTCAACTTAACTTTCTCTCTTTTTCTTATAAATCTCTCTCTAACCTAAGTTACGAATAAATAGAAGATTACATAAAAGAAAAGAAAAATCTAAACTAAAACCTAAACTAAACTAGTAGCAAAACTCTAGCATACATTTTCTCTGCGCTTTTGCCTTCTGACTTTATAGGATTTATAGCTAAAATGGATAGGGAGAAGAGTAAGAAGATAGAGGGAGCAAATGCTCACCCCAACAGAACTAATAAAGCCACAGATCTATGAATTTTGCAGTGGATATGCATCCTGGATCTGGCCGTAGAGCTAGATTCGGGAGGGCATGGATGCTCTTGTGTAGATACATCTTGATCTTTAATTGATTTTTCAGTTTGACGTTGGGATCGTCAGTATATATGGCTCAATCCTTTTTTATGATTTAAATTCTCCAAAATGCGATATACTTGGACTAGATTTGTGATTATCTTCTCTCCCTCTATTAATCATACACTGCACATATTAGACATTAAGACAAGTTAATAACATAGTTTATTACACAATAAATATGAAAATATAGTAATAAATATGCAAAATATGTGTACAATTAGAAACTTAATGTGAATAAGAGCCTAACTTGAAAAAAAGTAGTAGAATAAAAACTAACAAAAATCAGATTAAATTTCATATAAATTGCTTACATCAATGCCCTAACTATAGAGAATTAGTTCATGATAAAAAAAAAGTGCAAAGCAAAATAATAAACATGATTTCTATTTTCATATAGTAAACTAAAAGAGAAAGGAAAATACCAATTTCGAGATCATGTCGAATCCTTAGTTGTCGCTTCTCTTCTGATCTTCTTCTTCTAAAGCACCAGAATTTCTTTTTCAAAAATCAGAAGTTTATATAAGAAAGAGTATTTATAAGAATAAGAAAGAGTATTTACAAGAGAGAAACTAAAACATAAAGTGTAAAACTTAATTCTATTTATGATTCTTTTTTTCATCAATTATAAGAGATTGTATCCTTTTATACAGATCTCAGAGCCAATTACAATAAGAGATATAATAGGACTTCTAATCCAAATTCAAATCGATGCAGGAGTTTAATTCTGAATTAGACTGCAGTCACATGGCGATAATTGCTAAAATTGGGCCATCAAGTATTTGGACTAAAAGAGTTATTGACATAAACGTTGTATCCCTTTCAATCATATTTTTGTAGCATCTTGAATCAGATGTAGCATCTTGAATCATCTGATTTGAACTTTTAAAATGAAACTTATAATCAAAATACCAAAACATGTCCAGTTTGAATCCTATTCTAATTCTAGGTTAGCCTCTGTTGAACAGTTAGCAGCCGATCAGCCAAAGTCAATGGCCATTCATATGTTTGGCTTTGATTTTTGACCCCTCAAACTTTGGAATGCTCTTTTGTATGATGTGTAGTCTCTATTGGCAAGTCCATTCTGAATTTAGATGTTTATATCTTAAAATATATTGCTGCAATCATCTTTTCATCACTTTTCGGATTTTTTCCTCAAAAATTGCTCTTAACTTTATATCTACAAAATCATAAAAAAAACTATTCATGCAGAATCAAATGTGGCAAAAATAGGTATAAAAAAATGTAAAATATACGTGAAAATCACAATTATCAGGGACACTCACACAACGGAGGGTTTTGATCGCCCATGGGCTAACCGAGAGAAAGTTCGTAGGCTGGTGCTTGCATTGTCGACTCTGTATGGGTACAATCTTATAACGGGATGTATAAGCATTTGGATATGATGAGGGATACTCCCAGCAGCAGGACAGGGAGGATGCCACACAACCATGCAATGGAGCACAATAAATGCAATGAAAGTCAACGTAACAGGATGGATTAACAAAATTACATATACTTGACTTCTAATATACGAGACTAGTACATCGAGCGACTAATCCAAACAAGAAAACCCTCATGTATATACCCTATGCCTCGTGCATTTATAGGCTACATATACACAATTCACGTTAATTCGAGACAAACATGCATATGCAAATACTACGTTATGAGAATAAAAGTGGTTTATGTTTGGATAATACATGGATGATCATATTTTTTCAGAGTGTTTACTCTGAATCTCCGGTAGGGTTGGTTGGTTTGGAGTATTTTGGCAAGCTTGCGGTGTTGTCTCTGAGTGGGGGTATTCCCTTCATTGGTGCCTGCAAACTTGGTAGGGTTCTGAAGTGAGGGTGTGACCCAACGGCAGATTGGATGTGTTGACCCTAGGTGAGGGTCGGACCCATCAGCGGAGTGGCGATTCAGACGAGAGAAAAATTCCCACCAGTGGAGTTGGATTCACTGTTGCTTCCAAGAGGGAAAACCCATCAATAGAGTTGCGAACTTGGTAAGGACCTGAAGTAGGGGTGTGATCTATCAACAGATTGGATGTGTTGACTCTGAGTGAGGGTAAAACCCATCAGCATAGTGGCTATCTGAGTCTCCGAGTGGTAGACACTCCCACAAAGGAGGGTTTCGATTGTTCATAGGCTAATCGAGAGGGAGCCCGTAGGATAGAGCTTGCATTGCCGACTTTGAGTGGGTGTGATCGTACACGTGCATTACATATTTTCATACCATATGCGTCACATTTCTGCATTTATTCTTTAATAAACTGCTATGTAATGTATTTTTATGTTTGATGGCGTGTAGTGTAATTAAGGAAGAAAAGGAGAGATTGACAAATTTATCCAAATTAAATTCAAAAATTCAAAAGAAAGGGGATCGATTCAAATCCAAAGGTTCTAAAAGTTATCTTATCTGAAAACTGGATATATTACATAATATAATATCATATAATTTTAAGAGAAAAATGGATTGCTTGAAGACCCTATCAATTGAGATGAGGATAAAGAGATAGATATCAAATCTAAAGCTGAAATTTAAAATCCAAAAGGATAAATGGATAGAGAGAAGATCAAGCAGAGAGTAGAAGTTAGGCTATTCTGTAGTTTGTAACTATGGGTTTTGTTTTTTTATGTAATTTTTATTTTATTTATGTAATTGAGAGGAGAGGAGAGTTTCATGGAGGAATAAGAGCAAAGCTTATACTAAGGGTGATACCGGTGTAAGTAAGTATTTTCTTTTATTGTTATTTGAATCAAATTAAAGTTTTTTTTCTTCTTTACTCTTATTTTTGTTTGCTTCTCTCTTCTGTATTTGTGAATCCAAATGACTCCAATAGCCTCAAAGTTGCCTTGCCCTTGCAAGTGTCGTTGATGGTTTATGATGATGGGTAGCCATTTCTATGGTAGTGTAGCTTGCCCTTTCATTTCATAGTATGAATCAGAACTGGGAAAGATCTTATTAGTCATACTTAGCTCACCTTGAAACAAAGGTACATCGTCAATACGGGCCAAAGGTAAGCAGGTGCCGAAAAGGTAAGTAAGTATTTTTTAGGGTTTAACTTTCTTTCTTTTATTTTTTAGTTTAGATCACTATCACCATCTCTCAACTCTATTCATTATTTTTCACTTTCTTTGTACAAAATCATTTTCTATTTTTTCTCCATCTTCTCAATCTATCACTTTCTTCATAATTTAACATAACTTATTTTTCTTTTCTTTTAAAGAACTGAAAGAAGAACTTTAACCATCTTTTGTGAACTAAATAAAGCTTACTAAAAGCTTTCATCGCTAATCCCTCCTTGTAGATCACGACCCGCATAGCCGCTCGCTATAGTGGTAGCATTGAGCACTTGTACTTCTATTCTGTATTCCTGAAATTTCGTATTTTCTTTTTCAGGTTTCAAATCAATCAAATATTTGGCGCTATTACCGGGGAGGGACGGTAAGTAACTTTCTTTTTAAATTTATATTTTTTGTTAACTTTCTTCTTTGTTCTTGGTGTACGATTTAACAAGAAAATTTTTGCTACAGTGGACGTATAAGTGGCCCTGGACTCTGCTCAAGAAAGCATAGCCCAGAAGCCCTCAGATTTGCTGCATTCTCGTGACAATCTGAGTGAACTACTAACTTGTATTTTTTACAGATTGGCTGAATTGTAAAATTTAAATATCTGTAGCTATTTATTTTCTTATTTGACTCACTGTACATATATTTCTAACCTCAATAGTAAATTGCTGCTTGTAAATGCTAAAAAATATTTAAACTTGCATTTAGGCACATGTCTATTTCGTTACATTTTCTATTTACTGTTGAAAAGTATTGGAGCCAAGGTATGTGTGCATAGCATTTAGTATAAGGTTCATTCTTATATAAAATATTGCTTGAGTGTTACTTTTTGCTATATACTTGTACGTTGTACTAAACTGAATTAAGGGCACATCCTTAAACAAGATAAGGTGGGGAAGTCATTACCCTCCCTTAAAGAAAAGTTTTTCAAAAGAGAGTTTGTGGTCTTTTGATCATCAAGAGATTATTGTATTTGTGGCTCCACTACCTCTTGACTAGAGGAGTGTGATTGAGGAGTTGGGTACTCCCTTGTGGTTGTAATTCTTTGTGGAAGTTCTAGTGGATCGGAAATCCTTCTGGGTGAAGGCGGGGACGTAGAGCTGGGTGCTCGAACCTCGAAACAAATCTCTGTGTTTGCGATTGGTTTACTTGTGTATTTACTTACTTTCTATTTATTCTTATATTGTCAATCAATACTCTCACAACAAGATTGCATTGCGCACCTCAAACTCTTATTTAGAGGAATCAGGAGGAAGGAGTTCAGAGCCCTTCACGGGGTATTCGGCTCTAATCTTGTTTCGAGTGATCGTTGCATCATATCATTTTAAATTTGTGCATTGATTAGCATTATCACCTATTCACCCCCCTCTAGGTGATTTCAATTGGTATCAGAGCTAGACTCTAGTTTTTGGCTTCACATCCTTAGAGAGATCCTAACATTTGCTAATCACTATTTTCATTCATTCACTAGTAAAGATGGCTGATAATATTAAGACCCCTCCCAAATTTGATGGACTCAACTTTTCCATATGAAAAGTTAGGATGACCATTTTTCTACAATCTCTAGGTAGTCTAGTTGCTAAGTCCTTGACCAAGCCTTATAGTAGACCCGAAAGTGAGGAGGACACTTGGTCCGAACTTACCTTCAAGGAATTTGATGCTAATTCTAAGGCTCAAAATGCCATACTTTTAGCTTTGAATGAGGATGACTTAACACGGGTTATCCATTGCAAATCCGCCTATGAGATTTGGCAACACTTATTGGTCACTCAAGAGGGAACATCACAAGTCAAGAGAGCTAAAATAGATCTCTTGCGTTCCCAATATGAAAGTTTTAGAATACTAGAAGATGAATCTATTGATGATATGATTACCAAGTTTACTAAGATTACAAATGTTCTTTCTTCTCTAGGTGATGAAATAAGCAACGACCAAAAGGTGCGTAAAGTGATTCGTGCTCTTCCTTCGTCATGGGAAATCAAAGCTACCACCTTGAAGAAGTTGAATGACAAAGACGAGATGGAGCTCATAAGTCTTATTGGAAATCTTAAGACTCATGAGATGGAGAAGAAGGCTAGAGAAGATGCAGTATCTCAAAAGAAAAAGTTTGTAGCTTTCAAGTCTTCCTCCACCAACTACGATGATGAAGAAGATGAAGAAGATAATGAAGAGCTATCTCTTCTTGTGAGAAATGTAAGGAGAATGTACCGCAAGAATAAGCTCAACTATAGATGGCGATGGGAAGGAAAGAAGGAGAAAAGGATCATATGCTACAACTGTCAGAAACCCGGACACATCATGGCCGATTGTCCAGATTTCAAGAAAAAGATATCCTCCTCCTTGAAGCAAAAGAGGCCGGTTGAAAAGAAGATGTACAAAGCCACTTGGGATTCGGAAAGTGAATCTGAAGATGAAGTCGACACGGCAAATGTGTGTTTCATGGCAAACACACCTAAGGTAACTACCCAACCACTTGATGATGAAAGTGAAATAAGTAGAGAATTGTTAGTACATGCTGTCGTTGAACTTTCAGAAAGTTTTGATGATAAAAAGGAAGAGTGTTCAAAATTGAAAAAGGAAATTGAAATGCTTAAAAATCAACTTGCCATTTCTTCAAAAGAAAAGGATGAACTATCTTCTAATCTTATTTCAACACAAAGAGATTTTGATGCCTATAGAGTTGCTTGTAAAGCTAAATATCCTAAAATTGATGAAAATGAATTTTCCATGTTAAATATTAAAATTAATGATTTGAGAAATGTTTTAAAAGAATATGCTTTTAACAATAGTAAATAAGAAGAAATGTTTTCAAAGAAGCATATGCATACTCCACATGCTAAAAATGATAAAACATCTCATGTCAAAACTTCATATGTTCATCATGCCAACACATCACATGTCAATCATGCTAAAACTATCCATGCTCACAATTCACATGTTCGCAAACCTCATGCTCATTATGCTTTTAAATATGGAAGAATTTATAAATGTACTTATTGTGGCCGGAATGGTCATTTAGCTAAATTTTACTATGATCATATAAATAGTACAAATAATCTTGTGTGGGTTCAAAACACTAACGCTTTAGGACCCAAGAAAATATGGGTACCAAAATCAAGTCTTAAATTATTTGATGTAGGTACACACCAAGACTCCAAGACGTAAGGAGTGGTGGTACCTTGATAGTGGTTACAACCCTATCAAGGTACGTTGAAGGTGGCACCGTCACCTTCGGAGATGACTCCAAGGGCATCATCATCGGTATAGGTAACATTAAGATTGGTGCATCTCCTTTAATTGAAAATGTTGTTCTTGTTGATGGGCTTAAACATAGCTTGCTTAGTATTAGTCAACTATGTGATCGTGGTCTCAAAGTTGTGTTTGATGAATCTTCTTGCAAAATTTTTTATTGTAAAATCAATGATTGTATTCTTACTGGATTTCGTGAAAATAATGTCTATATTATTGACATGCTTAATTTGGATTGTTCTACTAAATGTTTAAATGCTTTTGATGAGATTTCATGGTTATGGCATAGAAGATTAGGACATGCATCTTTTGATCACCTTGCTAGAATTAATTCTAAGGAATTGGTGAAGGGTATTCCTTGTTTGAAGTTTGAAAAAGACTGCATTTGTTGTGCGTGCCAACTTGTGAAACAAACCAAGTCTTCTTTCAAACCAATCAAAGATATCATGTCATCTAGGCCTTTAGAATTGATTCACATGGATCTTTTTGGATCAACTAAAACTAAAAGCTTAAATGGAAATAGATATGTTTTTGTTTTAGTCGATGATTTTTCTCGTTTCACTTGGGTTTTCTTTTTGGAGCATAAAGATCAAACTTTTTCGCATTTTAAGATTTTTCGAAAGAGGGTTGAAAAAGAAAAGGATTTTCGATCTTACAGATAAGAAGTGATAGAGGTGGTGAGTTTGTCAACCAACTCTTCATGACTTATTGTGATGAAAAGGGAATTAAGCATGAAATATCATATCCTAGAACTCCACAACAAAATGGAGTAGTCGAACGGAAGAATAGAACTCTTAAGAAATGGCTAGGACTATGATAAGTGAATATGGGCTCCCTCAATACTTATGGGCCGAGGCCGTAAACACCGCATGCTACATATCAAATCGTATTTATTTGTATAAAAACACTTTCAAAACCTCTTTTGAAATTTATCATTTAAGAAAACCAAATGTTTCATACTTTAAAGTTTTTGGATGCAAGTGTATTAGTTTGAACACTAAAGATAATTTGGGTAAATTTGATGCTAAGCCTTATGAAGCAATTTTTGTTGGCTATTCTTGTACTAGCAAAGCATATAGAGTATTCAATAAATCATCTCATACCATTGAAGAATCTATGCATGTTAAATTTGAAGAATCTAATGCTATTGTTGAGAATGTTATAGAGATTGACTCATTAGGTGAGGACGTGGAGAAAATATCCTTGAAGGACTCAACCATCCAAGAAGACAAGCAAGAACCTATTGGTGAAGTTCAAAAGGATGAAGTGGAACAATCACAACCACTTCCTAAAGATTGGAGATATGCCTCAAATCAGCCCAAAGATCTCATCATAGGTGATGTATCAAAAGGGGTAACCACTTGCTCCAAACTCCATGATTTGTGTGGGAATTAGTCTTTCATATCTCATTTTGAACCCAAAAACATCCTCGAAGCCGAGGGTGACTCATATTGGTTGCTAGCTATGCAAGAAGAGTTCAATCAATTTGAGCGCAATCAAGTTTGGCACCTTGTTCCTAGACCCCATGATAGACCAATAATGGTACTAAGTGGATTTTTAGGAACAAGTTGGATGAGTCAGGAAATTTTATTAGGAATAAGGCTAGGTTAGTGGCCCAAGCTTACACTCAAGTTGAAAGAATCGACTTTGAGGAGACCTTTGCACCCGTAGCACGGCTAGAAGCCATACGGATCACACTAGCTTATGCATCTTATAAAAATTTTAAACTTTTTCAAATGGATGTAAAAAGTCATTTTTAAATGGTTTTATTAATGAGGAAGTTTATGTTGAACAACCTCCCGGTTTTGTGGATCATGTACATTCAAATTTTGTTTTCAAGCTAGATAAAGCATTGTATAGTTTAAAACAAGCTCCAAGAGTTTGGTATGAAAGGCTTTCTAGTTTTCTTCTTTCAAATGATTTTGTTAAAGGCAAAGTAGACACCACATTATTTACTAAACATGTTGATAGTGACATTCTTATAGTTCAAATATATGTTGATGATATAATCTTTAGTTCTACTAATGAGTTACTTTGCAAGGAGTTTGAACAATGTATGCAACGTGAATTTGAGATGTCATTGATGGGTGAATTGAACTATTTTCTTGGACTCCAAATCAAGCAAATGCGTGATGGGATTTTCATATGTCAAGCCAAGTACTCCAAGGAACTCATCAAGAAATTTGGGCTTGAATACTCAAAAAGTTGTAACACTCCCATGGCCACCACCACCAAGCTTGATAAGGATGACCAAGGTAAGTGTGTTGATATAAAATTATATAGAAGTATGATTGGTAGTTTGTTGTATTTAACGGCTAGTAGGCCGGATATTATGTTTAGTGTGTGTCTTTGTGCTAGATTTCAATCTTGTCCCAAAGAATCTCATTTAATTGCGGTAAAACGCATTATTCGTTATGTTAAGGGCACTATTGGAATGGGTCTTTGGTATCCGAAAACCGGAGAATTCTCAATAACGAGTTTTTGGATGCTGACTATGCGGGTTGTAGAGTGGATAGGAAGAGTACTAGTGGAACATGTCAATTTCTTGGTAATTGTCTTGTTTCATGGTCTTCCAAGAAACAAAAGTCGGTAGCCCTCTTAACCGCCGAGGCGGAGTATGTTGCGGCGGGGGCTTATTGTGCACAAGTCCTTTGGATAAAACATACTCTCCTTGATTATTATTTGCATTATGACCATATAAAAATATTTTGTGATAATACTAATACTATTCATATGACTAAGAATGCAAATCAACATAGTAAGACCAAGCACATTGAGATTCGATATCACTTCGTTAGAGATCATTTTAAGAAAGGTGATATTGATATTGATTATGTTTCTTCCGATTTTCAACTTGCCGATTTTTCACTAAACCACTTGATTATAATAGATTTTCTTTTATATGTGGTGAACTAAATATTTGTGTTGTTGAATAAGGAAGTTTTCTTACTAGCATATCCCTTTTTGATGTATGACAAAAAGGGGGAGAAATATGTGTTTTATGGTTTATGATTTGGTGTTTTAGATTTGGTGTTTATGGTTGCTTTCAAAAAATTTCAAAATTTCAAAATTTTTCTCATAATGAATTGTTTTATACTTGTTTAAATAGAGTATTATTTGAGGGGGAGTTTTTACCTCTCTTTTATATCTTGTGTTATAGCCTATATGTTTTGTCATCATCAAAAAGGGGGAGATTGTTGGCCCAAAAGGTTACACTCTCTATTTTTATAAGTTTTGATGATAACAAAACACATAGAAGCTATTTGGTACTAATAAGTTATTTTAGAACGAGTTTCAGGTTTGAACAAGTATTGATGGTTTCAAGCATATTGCAAGGTTAATTGCGCTAAAAGCATGTTGATAGGTTGATGGCGCAAGAGAACTCTTTATAGGAGATGAGGCTCTAGCTCGGCAACGTGGTTCAGACACTTCTTCTTTTAGTTTTTATATTTTTAGTTTGTTAAAGGATAGTGTATAGTGTTGAAGCTCAAACTTGCCACACACACAAATTGCACTTGATTTTCAAAAAGATTATTATTTTTCTCTTGTATAAAATATTTTAATATGTCTATTTCAGTATTTGCAAACTCTATTTTATGTAGTGTACTTAGTCTTGACAAAATAAATTTTTGAAAATTAACTTGTCTTCAAAAATATTTTTCAAAATATACTGTTTTGACCTGTTGCGGTCGACCATACGGTCGACCGGCTTTGTTTCAGGTCAGAACAATCGACCGAGTGGTCAACCGCAGTTCTGACCGTTGGGTGCGTGCATGTGTGCACGTTACCCGGTCGACCGGGCGGTCGACCGGACCCCATATCGGTCGACCGAGCTTCGGCCGACTGAAAGCACCATAGTTTCTGTTTGGGACGGTCGACCGGGTGGTCGACCGTGGGCTGGCAACGGTCATATATTTTTGAAAACCAGTCGACCGGCCGGTTGACCGTGAGCTAATTTTCAGCCTAAACGGCTAGTTTTTAAACACGTTTTAAAACGTATTTTTCTTCTCCAAACGAATTTTAAGGCTGGATTTGGGTCTAATCTTTCCTGATTATTCATAATAACAGTTTACCTTTTAATCCCTACCTTTATCCTATAAATAGGGATGATTAGGGTTGAGAAGGTGATAACAATTTTTGCAAAAAGCAATCAAAGCTTAGTCTCCTTAAAAGAAGTTTTGCTCTCAATTTTTGTGCTCTAAATTCTTACTTTTCTCTAAAGTTTCTGATTTAAAACTCTCTTCAATTTTGTTTTATTTTTCACTTACAAACCTTGAGCTTCAATCCTATACATTATTCTCTAGGGTTTTGTAAAGAAAAGTTTTTCAAAAGAGAGTTTGTGGTCTTTTGATCATCAAGAGATTATTGTATTTGTTGCTCCACTACCTCTGAACTAGAGGAGTGTGATTGAGGAGTTAGGTACTACCTTGTGGTTGTAATTCTTTGTGTAAGTTCTAGTGGATCGAAAATCCTTCTGGGTGAAGGCGGGGACGTAGAGCTGGGTGCTCGAACCTTGAAACAAATCTCTGTGTTTGCGATTGGTTTACTTGTTATTTACTTGCTTTCTATTCATTCTTATATTGTCGATCAATACTCTGACAATAAGATTGCATTATGCACCTCAAACTCTTATTTAGAGGAATCACGAGGAAGGAGTTCAGAACCCTTCACGGGGTATTCGGCTTCTAATCTTGTTTCGAGTGATCGTTGCATCATATTATTTTAAATTTGTGCATTGATTAACATTATCACCTATTCAGCCCCCCTCTAGGTGATTTCATCATTTAGGTCTAAGATCTACCCTAACTTTATTTGTTTGTTTATGTGTCTGTTTTTCTTTCTTTGTTTTTGACATTTCTTGTGTGATATGGCTTATAAAATAATTTTTTAATTTTAATGGTAATCCATATTATACCCCACCTCTTTTTCGAATGTTACCGACCTGGCATTTCATAACTTTAACCAACCAAGTTTGTCGATTGGTCTTATTCGAATTAATACATGCCCCAGTCTCAATACCATGAACAAGACTGGAACAATCATCACTACTCTTCACAGAGTCAATGGGGATACAACTCCCCCGAATCATATTATCAACCACCATTCTAACATTCACTCTATAATTTTTCTAGTCATGATCAACCAATGGAAGAAAAATCTAAGGCTATGAAAAGTATAGAAGAATCTAAGGCTCTGGAGTAATAATTGAACGTTGAAATTGAGAACTTCCTCAGAAACTCGCACTCTCGGATCTCTTCGGAGAGAGGGGAGTAGGAGACTTTGGCAGCTGAGAGTACTGATCGGCTATGGAGCTGCAACTTAGCCACCTCGATCTGTCTTTGGATCGACTCATCAAAGACTCAGAATTCATGAGATTCTTTGATTCCAGGCTGGCTTTTCGACTGCATCGGTGTCTGAGTGTTCTGGAAGCGAGCGATTTGGTCCTGGAGTTATTCGTTGAGCTGCCTCATTGCCTTCTATTTACATATGGCATTCACGCGGTCGAGGGTCACCTTCTCTCAATCGTGATTTGGGTTTGCTGCTCCTTCATCTGCTACTTCATGTCGGCGAGCATCTGAAGGATTTGATCTTCGTGCTGCGAATGTGCTCAGATGTTGACAGCTGCCCCCTAAGGCAAGGAGGAGCCAGTGTACTCGGTAGTCTATGGCTGATAGACGGCAGGCGGGGGGGACCATGCTCCCATGGCGCCGATAGCCTTGCCCTTTGACGTAGCATCATTGAGGGTGATAGATTGCTTTCTTGTGGCCATCAGCACTATGAAAGAGGCTTTTTGATGAATGTTTTGGGTCAGATGGGAGGGAGATATTGAGTGTAGACTCAGATCTCATTGAAAGCACCAGTTTGTGGTGGATAAAAATCGGGTTATCATGGATTGAACCCACCACAAGCGAAGTTTTGTCGCTTCCTGGTGATGTTACCTGTCAAAGCACACACGAAAGACAACTTTCAGCTTAGAAGCGCCAGTGTAGTGCCGGTCTAAGACCCTCAAAATGAGAATCAGTAGTCAAAATGAAAAGGTGGGTAGACCGAGCAGGGGATTACTGTCAGTGTGCAATAGTAGATAAAACAGGAAAACTTTCAGTGTATTGAATAGATTAGCACAGGGAACTGCTAGTGTAGTGTAATGGTGGACGAAAATAGGAAAACTTTCAGTGTATTGGATGGACTAGCACAGGAAACTACTAATGCAATGGAATGGTGGACTAAAACAAGGAAACTTTCAGTTTAATGGTGGGGGTTGTGTGTGTATACTCTGAGGATTAGAGAAGCAATCCATTCCCTTTTCTGAGGAGAAGAAGGATCATATGTAGACATGGATGCTCATGTGGAGGTAGAATTTGCAGATGGTTATAACTGCAAGATTTGCACATGCTATTTTGTTGTAACAGTCGTTATCACTGGCGCTGATTAATCGGGATACCATGTCGGAGAATCTGTCGCTATGTATAATCGCCCGCTTTAATATAGGGGTATGACACATTATGAATGTGGGGAGGATTGAGTTGCTTGAATATCGACAGAGATCCTAGATATTCTATTATTGGAGCTTCTCGTTTGAAATTGAGGCCTTCAGGTCGGGGAGGGCCTCAAAGTGAAGGGACCTCAGAATAGTGGAAGACGGCATCAGGATGGAAGGATCTTAGGGATGGAAGCTGACTTCAGGAAAGTTAGATGTGGAAGACGCTGACTTCAGAAAAGTTGGACATGGCAAAGATTCTAGGTTGGACTGATTAGTCTCTAATTTTGCATAATTTTCATCACATTCTCATATTTATTTGATGTAAAATTCTGCTAATAAAACTTTGCTTGCTTCAAACATGGTCCATGGTGTGCAAATGAAGAAGAAGACCCTAAACTACCATTTAATAGGTGATTAAAGGCCTACCAAGTAGCCATTGACTTAAGAGTGAAGAATTTGTCAGTCCAGGGCATCAAATCTAAAAATCAGAAGATCCACCTGATAGGGGACAGACATGACGACGCACTGACCGAAGCCAGGCGCGCGCCGTCCTGGCATGGTCGCGTTTTCGCAACATGGGCCGCGTTTCCGCAGCCATATGGGCGCGGGCACGCAGGGCTTCGGGCCAGGGGTTGTCCCCCTGGCCCCCTTTCCCCTGGTGCCTATAAATACCCCTCCAGGGGCTTCAATTGGAGATATCTAGAGTTTAGAATTGTATTGTTGCTTTGTTTGTAGGAGTTGTAGTTGTTTTAGTTTCCTTCTTCTTCAAGTTTTAGTTTTAGCCATTAGAGTGAAAGAGAGAGAGTGTATACAAGTTGTATTTGAAGGTGACAAGTTAATACAAGTAAACTACTTCTCTTTCTTCTTTCCATTTACTTGTATTTTTCATTTGATTCTACATTCTTGTTTTATTGTAACTTCTTTTCTCTTTACCTCTTCTCTTTGATTATTTCTTTTACTACCATGTGTAACTAACTCCTCCATAGCATGGCTAACTAACTACTAACCTACTAATCTCTAACACTTTGGTAAATCCAAATGAGTCAATAGTATCAAACAAGCCTTGTGCAAACGAGAGTTATGACATCTTAAGACGAGGGTTCTAACTCTAACTTACCTACAAGTATTTAATATCTTATATTTTATGCTTAATGGGTTTTTGATGATCTATAGGTTGTGTACTTTATTTGTTTTTGTAAGTTAGAGACTTTCCTTTTAACTTTGCCGATACCATTAGTGCACTTGTGCCTTCCCTTATTCTCGCCTTCTATTAGATCTTGATAAGGGAATGTCTAAGTTTTTGCCATGTTAAGCTAAGTTATAGGAAGAACTTTCACTCGATTTTCACGTGAATAGTTCCTATGCATAAGGTTATGCTTGCCTATGATCCATCGTGAGGCTACATCTTCAAGAAGTTAGGGATTAATGGGAGCACTTAGTAGAAAGTTAGCCATGCATTTTTACCATTAAGAAAATTCAACTTTACAAACCACCAAATCATTTTCAAACAATTCTTAAAACAAACTTGTTTTCATTTTTCAAATTCTTTATTTGAAACAAAGAACCTTCTCTTTTCTTGACAAACAGCCGCATTAAGCTTCCATCGCTTTACCTCCTTGTGGATACGACCCGTAGAGCCACTTTGCTACTACAGAAGAATTGTAAAAGCAGTAACATCAACCCACACTCTTCCTACTCATTCTTGTGCTTGCTTTTTGCCGATCAAAATTTTGCGCTCTTTTTCCTTTTATTCTTTTTCTTCTTTCCAAAAAAAAATATCTCCAAATTGAAAAGAAATTTCGTACTCTTTATAAAAATACCAAAAGATTGTAGGAATTAAGGGAACCTTATTAATGAATCTTTATTTTTTCCTAAATAAATAAGAAAGATTGGTTTGACTAAAAAGTTAGGAGGGATAAGGAAAATAACGCATACATTTTATTTAGCCTTAGTAGAATAAGCATAAACCACACACACATGCTTGGGATTTAGAGACACAACTCTGAAAAAAATTAAAAACGCTGAATAATTGTGCCTCAAGAAGCATGATTACTCACGCCAAAAAAATAATCAATATATATTATATAAATCTTGCTTTCGTGACCTACTCTACTCGCATATTTGACCCGAGGGGGGTTTTTTCACCTGATGCCCTAAAACCATCTGGTTTGGGAGTCATCGATTTGATATGTGTTACATGAGTAAAGTAGAAAGCTTAATGAAACTAAGAATAATAAATAAATATTAATAAAATTAAATAATATTCAAAATTGAGTTGAAAAATCTCAAGCACATCACACTTACACATTATGCATATCTATCTAAAGCAAAATAATAGAATGAGTTAGAAGTACAAGATCTTTTCTAAATTTAAAGAAAAATCATAATTTCTTCTTTAATAAAGGCTAAAGTATAGGAGGACTTATGAGGGTTGAACCTAATTCTTACATCATTCGGTCATTTTTACTTAGATGATTGAAAGCTCTTTTTCTTGAAAGAGGTTTGCTAACAACTGAATATTATTTTTCACTTACTGGAATTTGTAGGTGCAATCCGCTGAAAACCCTCAGGTGACAACACTCCTCCTCTAAGGAAAACTTAGAGGTTTAAAGGCTTGTTGCACATACTCAGTGTAATCGCGTCACCTGCGAAAGTGGTGTAATAATTTTCTTATTTTTTTTTTGCTCGAGACGAGCAAAAAGATAAGTGTGGGGTGTGATTAATCTTGAATTTTGCATAATTTTTATTACATTCACATATTTATTTGATGTAAAATTTTGCTAATAAATCTTTGCTTGCTTCAATCTAGGTCCATGGTGTGCAAGTGAAGAAGAAGACCCTAAACCACCATTTAATAGGTGATTAAAGGCCTACCAAGTTGCCATTGACTTTAGAGTGAAGATTTTTTCAGTTCAGGGCATCAAATCTAGAAACCAGAAGATCCACCTGATAGGGGACAGACAGGATGATGCACTGACCAAAGCCAGGCACGCGCCGCCCTGGCATGGCCGCGGAAACGCGGCCTGGGCTGTGTTTTCAAGGCCATATGGGCACGCGCGCGCCCGGGCTTCGGGCCAGGGGGTGTCCCCTGGCCCCCTTTCCCCTGGTGCCTATAAATACCCCCCCAGGGGCTTCAGTTGGAGATATCCAGAATTTAGAGTTGTATTGTTGCTTTGTTTGTAGGAGTTATAGTTGTTTTAGTTTTCTTCTTCTTTAAGTTTTAGTTTTAGCCATTAGAGTGAAAGAGAGAGAGTGTGTACAAGTTGTATTTGAAGGTGACAAGCTAATACAAGTAAACTACTTCTCTTTCTTCTTTCCATTTACTTGTGTTTTTCATTTGATTCTAAATTCTTGTTTTAGTGTAACTTTTTTTCTCTTTACCTCTTCTCTTTGATTGTTTCTTTTACTACCATGTGTAACTAACTCCTCCATAGCATGGCTAACTAACTACGAACTGGCTAATCTCTAACACTTGATTGATAAACCCAAATGAGTCAATAGTATCAAACAAGCCTTGTGCAAACGAGAGCTATGACATCTTAAGACGAGGGTTCTAACTCTAACTTACCTACAAGTATTTACTATCTTATATTTCATGCTTAATGGGCTTTTGATGATCTATGGTTGTGTACTTTATTTGTTGTTGTAAATTAGAGACTTTCCTTTTAACTTTGCCGATACCATTAATGCACTTGTGTCTTCCCTTATTCTTGCCTTCTATTGGATCTTGATAAGGGAATGTCCAAGTTTTTACCGTGTTAAGCTAAGTTATAGGAAAAACTTTCACTCAATTTTTACGTGAATAGTTCCTATGCATAAGGTTAAGCTTGCCTATGATCCATCGTGAGGCTACATCTTCAAGAAGTTAGGGATTAGTGGGAACACTTAGTAGAAAGTTAGCCATGCATTTTTACCATTAAGAAAATTCAACTTTACAAACCACTAAATTATTTTCAAACAATTCTTAAAACAAACTTGTTTTCATTTTTCAAATTCTTTATTTGAAACAAAGAACCTTCTCTTTTCTTGAACAAACAGCCGCATCAAGCTTCCATCGCTCTACCTCCTTGTGGATACGACTCGTAGAGCCACTTTTCTACTACGGAAGAATCGCAAAAGCCGTAACATCAACCCACACTCTTCCTACTCATTCTTGTGCTTCCTTTTTGCCGATCAAATTTTGGCGCCGTTGCCGGGGAGGGAACGGCTTTATTATTCAATACTAAAGATTGTTCTTTATTTTTGTATGTAGGAGAAGTAGTAAGGAGCTCACTATCACGGGAAGCGAAAGAGGTGGCCAAGGACGTTGCGCGAGGATTCATTTGCCCTCGGAAAAATTCGTGTAAAAGCGAGTTTTTCCTATTGAAGTACTAACAAACTCATTTGCAGGGTTGCCGAAAGCCGCTAAAATTGCTTTCTAAATTTTTTTTAGTTCCATTGAATGTTTCACCCTATCCATGTGTAATAAACTCAATAGAAATTCACTTGTTGCTTAGGGGCCGTTTGTTTCGCGTAAAACTCCGTAATTCGTAAATGACTTACTACCCAGTTACAACTACGGCGTTTGTTTGGACCGTAATTCGTAAAAGACTTACGTAACTCACCTAACACTCACTTGCAACCCAGTTACCACTCACTTACAGCCCAGTTACAGTTAATTTTGTGGTCATACAAATTTGTATTATTTTTTACATTAATATTAAAAAAATTTAATATTTAACTTTTTTAATATTTATTTGCAATATTAAAACTTTTAAAATTGTAAAATAGTTAATTTTGTGGTCAACTTTTTCACTTACGACTTATACATTACGACAACCAAACACCGTAAAGTACAATACACTTTCTCACTTTATAATTTTATATTACCAACCAAACACCGCAAAATTTACATACATGTAACTCATTTACAATTGTAAAAGACTTTACCAATTACAACTACGAATTACGGCCAGTTACGACAACCAAACAGACCCATAATTGAAAGATTGGATTAGACTTTTGCATTTAGGGCACGTGTCTATTTCAATTCATTTCAACTTCTGTTGAAGAGTGCTAGAAAAAAGGAACGTGTGCATTCATATAGAATAGGACCAACATTTTGGAGTGATTTATCGCTTTGAGTGTTACCTTGTTGTAAATAAACTGTACACTTGCACAATTGACATTAAGGGTAAAATCCTAAATAAACAAGATAAGGTGGGGATTTTATCACCCTTCCTTAGCCCAAAAATCATCTCCAAGTGCACTCACATAACCCAAGCCTTAACTAAAAACTGATAAATGTTGGCCCTAGGGACATCTCGGACTCACTAAGAGATTAACCGAGGTTGAAAATTACAAGAACTATACTCCTGCAAAATCAGTGTCTAAGGAAAGTGGATTGAGAGGCAAAACCTCGAAAGCTCTGTGGTTTGGCGTAATTAAGGTCCGTGGCTTACGACCGGATACCTCCCCCTGAGCTTTGCCCTTTCCTGTGATTAGCTTGTAGTCGAATTCCTGCAACAACCTCCCCCGGAGAATCGACCAGTTAGGAGTCGTCTAGGTCCAGGTACCTTAGACTAAGGCTTGGTGGTTATTTTTCTTTCTTTTGTTTGTTTTTTTTGTTCTTTTCGATTGTTTGTTATTTTTACGTTGTTTGTGGTGTGCTGCATGCAAGAGTGGGTAAGAGATCCTGTATCTTCCAGATTAACCAGAAATACTTCCTTACCTTTGCATCTAGAGCCAGTGATGGCATCACTTCAGGACAGATTTTTCCCGATCAGAACCTCATTACCATCTTGCATAAAACTACCTGAGGCAAATGGAAATAATTTTGAATTAAAGCCTCAATTCATCAACACTCTCCCAAAGTTTCATGATTTAGAATCAGAGGACGTATACTTCTTTGTTAGGAAATTTGAAGAAGTGTGCCTCATGATGCGTATACCCCAGCTAGGAGACGATGCCGTTAGGTTACGTTTCATCCCCTTTTTCCTAAAGGACCTAGCAAAGAAATGGTTGTACAGTTTGGCGGTAGATTCTGTCACGACATGGGATGATTTCGTCAAGGCCTTCTTGAAGAAATTCTACCCAATTCACAAAACTGCCCTCATTAGAAAGAATATAATGCAACTAAGACAAGAACCAAGCGAACCATTTTGGAGATACTTTGAGCGATTCAAAGACCTCCTAACTCAGTGCCCTCATCATGGTGTGGAGAAATGGCATCAGTATCAGATTCTCTATGATGGTCTAGACTATCAGACAAAAATCCTGTTAGAAACCATGTGTCAGGGAGGGTTCTTACAAAAGGATGAGACCAGTGTTGGGATTTATTTGAGAATTTAGCTGAAAAAACCCTGCAATGGGAGCTGGCCTCAGAAAAACTAAGGAATTCACAATCTATAGCTTCAAGAGGATGGCTCCTATCTCTAGAATCATCCATAGCTGCAGAAGCTAAGATTGCAACCCTAATGAGGAGAATCGATGCCCTAGAGACAAGAGTCCGCCAATGTCAACCAAATCAACCCACCACCAATTCACAATCCGGGTTATTCTTACTGTCAGGTACCAAACCATGTCTTTGAAGAGTGCCCTGTTTTTAATGCCCAGCAAGTGCCACCAGAACACCTGAACGCGGTTACTCACAACCGCCGCACATTCCTTACTCACAAACATACAATCCAGGTTGGAGGAATCACCCTAATTTCTCTTGGGCCCAGAATAATCCTCCTAGGCCTAATTTCTCCAACAATTTTTACCACCCCAATCCTCCACCAAATTTCCCCAGTCAAGCTCCATCTTCCTCCCCTCAAAGTTCACCAATGGAAAAGAAATTCAGCAAATTAGAGGAGAGCATGGAAGCTTTTATAAAGTCTCAAATCACTTTCATGCAAAATCAAGAACAAACACTGAACAACCATTCACAGGCTATATCGAGATTGAAAATGCAGATGAGTCAGTTAGCTAGCTCCTAAGTGAAAGACCAAAGGGTACTTTACCTAGTCAGCCGCTAGTTAACCCTAAAAACTCCAATCAAGCGTATGAAATTTAGGATCCTTCAATCAATCAGTACAATGCTGTTCACACACTTCGATCTGAAAAGAAGGTAGACAACGAGGTCTACCAACAGAAAAATCTAGTCCATCCTGATCCTACTCCAGCCTCCACCTCTGCTAGTTCCTCCCAAACTGCTCCTTAAACATCTGACGAGGAAAAAACTGCTGAACAAGTTCATAAGCCTGTAGCACCCTTTCCCAATAGGCTTAGGAACAATAATAAGAATATGCACATGGAGAAGATGCTTGAGATGTTTAACCAGGTCAAACTGAATGTGCCTCTTCTTGACGCTATCCAACAAGTCCCAGCTTATGCCAAATTTCTTAAGGATATGTGTACGAAGAAGAGAAAGACAAATGTACCCAAGAAAGTGTTCTTGGCAACCAATATAAGCGAAATTCTGTCTGGTCCCATTCCGATGAAATACAAGGATCTCAGATGTCCCACCATTTCCTGTACCATAGGACAGACCAAAATTAGTAGAGAACTTCTTGACCTGGGAGTAAGTATCAACTTGCTACCTCTCTCAGTATACCAGCAACTTGGGTTGGGCGAGCTAAGCCCAACTCGAGTCACCATTCAGCTAGCTGACCGATCTGTGAAGATCCCGAAGGAAAAAATCACAGACGTCCTTATCCGGGTTGGGAATTTCATTTACCCCATTGACTTCATTGTGCTTGAGAACCAACCTGTGTCCAATCTAAGGTCTCAAACTCCAGTCATCTTAGGGCGCCCATTCCTTACTACAGCCAATGCCATAATCAACTGTAGGAACAGGTCCATGCGATTGACATTTGAAGACATGACGAAGGAAGTCAATGTCTTCAATCTTGGAAGACAACCCAGGGATGTCATGTAGGATCTATATTCAAGCAACACAAACACTAGAGGGGGTGAATAGTGTTTATAAATTTTTTAAATAAAACTACTTGCAGGAAATAAAAAATTCACAAGATAAAACTCAGAAAAATGCAAACGCAAAGACAAGAGATTTATCCTGGTTCGGTCCTTGTGACCTACGTCCAGTCCCCAAGCAATCCGCTTGAGATTTTTCTTTCCTGATTTGGATACACCCAAAATCAATACCTTGTATACCACTTGACAAAACATCCTTTACTAAATGTGTACAACTCCTCTTACAACCAAGAAGACAAATACCTTGTACAACTTCTCTTCTACACCAAGAAGACGCCCTTGTACAATGCTCCTCTTTGAATGATTACAATTGATCCTATAAGCCTTGAATCTGTATGTGATTATGGATAAGGTCTCTTATAGGTGGACTTTCAGAAATCTTCACAATAGAGTAAGAATTGGTAAAGAAATAGAAAGTGGAAGCAAGTTTTTAGAAAGAAAAAATTTTGAACAGAATTTTTGGACAGAAAACTTGAGTTTTGAATTGGTGAATTGATCCTAGGACGACATCCCTATTTATAACTGAAATCTATAGTCAGTTAGGGAAGTTATCAATTCAAATTTAAAATTTAAAACGTTGGATGAAACACCAGAAATCACTAACTGCACAACAGTTAGAAACTGCTATTAGTCGACTAAGATATGGAGGTTAGTCGACTAGAAGAACAAAATTTTTCAAAGTTAGTCAACTAATAAAAGGGGTCAAGTCGACTATACTTAGACTGATACGGATAACAAGTTTCTGAAAACTGTTTTTAGTCGACTAGATAAACAAGGTTAGTCGACTATCTTAAGGGTTAGTCGATTATGCTTTAGGGGAAGTTGACTAATTCTAATGACAGACAATAAACAGAGAGTTGGAATATTTTTGTAGAAAGACTTAGTCGACTGGGAAAATTGTCAAGTCGACTATGAGATTAGTTAGTCGACTATACTTAGAGGTCAAGTCGACTATATAGGTATTGTATGTGTATTCAAGGCTTTTAACAATAATTCTAAAAATACACATAAATACTCAAAGTCTTCAACTGAGGTTGAGCAATCAGAACTCTGTATAAATACTTGAGATAGAGCTCCAAATGCATCTGTATCACTTTGTTATCCATCATCAAAATCTTTCAATCTTGTAGGCTTCAACATGTCAATGATCAGACGTTTGAGGTCAATTTTATTGAAAACCTGACCAGTGAGATGAGGAAAGCATAGAGATAGAAACAGAGGCAGAATTTGATCTGGAGGCTGAGGATTTTAATCTAGACCAGATCGTAGATTCAGTAGTGGATTGGGCATCAAGCCCAAGTGTACCTCATCATAGGATTGAAAGCCCAGAGATTGTCTCCAATGAAGCAACACCTTCCCTAAAGCTAAAAGCCTTACCTAAACACCTCAAGTACGCCTACCTGGGCAAAAAGGACACCTTGCCAGTCATCATAGCATCCCACCTGACTGAGCAACAAGAGGATAGCTTAATGTCTATTCTGAAAAGACATAGGGAAGTCATTGGATGGACGATGAAGGACATCAAAGGGATAAGTCCAGCCATAGTGCAACATAGAATCCATTTGACCGATGAAGCAACCCCCAGAAGGGACCCACAACGCAGGCTGAACCCACTCATGCAAGAGGTAGTTAAAGCAAAAATTTTGAAACTATTAGATAATGGGATCATTTATCCTATTTCTGATAGCCAATGGGTTAGCCCTGTTCATGCGGTCCCAAAGAAAGCTGGCTTTACGGTGGTTGAAAATGAGGAAAAAGAGTTGGTACAAACAAGACTGCCTACCAAGGTTCGTGTCTGTATCGACTATAGAAAGTTGAATGCAGCCACCCGTAAAGACCACTTTCCGCTACCCTTCATCGACCAAATGTTGGAAGATTGGCTGGACATGAGTACTATTGCTTCCTAGATGGGTACTCGTGATATAATCAAATCTCCATTGCTGCAGAAGACCAGGAAAAGACCACGTTCACCTGCCCGTTCTGAACCTTCGCTTATCGACGCATGCCCTTTGGATTGTGCAATGCTCCCGCAACATTACAACGATGCATGCTCAGTTTGTTCTCTGACATGGTAGAATGTTTTCTAGAGATTTTCATGGATGACTTCTCCATCTACAGAGATTCATTTGATCAGTGTCTTCATCACCTAGAGTTAGTGCTGCAAAGATGCAAGGAGAAGAACCTAACTCTAAACTGGGAGAAATATCACTTCATGGTGAGACAGGGATTGTCTTAGGCCATGAGATTTCTAGGAGAGGCATTGAAGTGGACAAGGCTAAAGTAGAAGTGATTGCTAAGATTCCACCACCCAAAAGCATCAAGGATATTAGATCCTTTCTAGGGCATGCTGGGTTCTACCGACGGTTCATTAAGAATTTTAGTAAAATCGCTAGGACCTTAACCAACCTGCTCGCTAAGGACGTGCCCTTTGATTTTAACGATGAATGTTTCAAGTCATGAGGGAAGTTTAAGTAAGAACTTATTTCTGCGCCTATTATTTCTGTGCCTAATTGGGCCCAACCGTTCAAAATCATGTGCGATGCCTCTGATTTTGCTATTGGCGCTGTTCTAGTATAACGCATCGACAATAGGCAGCACGTGATTTATTACTCGAGTAGAACCTTGAATGACGCCCAACAGATACAACGACTGAGAAGGAATTCTTGGCCGTTGTCTTTCAATTAGAGAAGTTCCGGCCCTACTTGTTAGGTTTGAAAACGGTGATTTTTACGGATCATTCGGCTCTGAAATACCTCATGACCAAGAAGGAAGCAAAAGTCCGATTGATTCGGTGGATCTTTTTTCTTCAAGAATTTGACCTGAAAATTCGGGATAAACGAGGTATAGAAAATGTGGTTGCCGATCATTTGTCACGAATTCTGAACGCACCGATCATACAAACTCCGATCAACGAGGATTTCCCAAACAAGCACATCCTGGCAATTCTTAAGGAACCCTGGTATAAGGACATTGTTAATTACCTGGCCACTAGACAATTACCCGCTGACTGGACAAAGCAAGACCAGCTTCTTTGCCCAAGTATGGTACTTCTTCTGGGAAGAGCCGTATCTTTTTAAGTATTGTCCCGACCAGATTATTCGATGATGCATACCAGAGGAGAAACAGAGGAGTGTGCTCAGCTTTTGCCATGACTTTGCATGCGGAGGGCACTTCGGTCCCCGCAAGACTGCAGAGAAGGTTCTACAAAGTGGGTTTTACTGGCCCACTTTGTTCAAAAACTTATACCATTTTTACAAGTCATGCGCAAATTATCAGAAGATTGGAAAAATTTCAAGAAAAGACATGATGCCCCTAAACCCGATCCTGAAAGTTGAAATTTTTGATGTTTGGGGTATCGACTTCATGGGGCCATTCCCTAATTCCTTCGGCAACCAGTTCATTTTGGTTGCTGTAGACTATATCTCTAAATGGGTAGAAGCTGTGCCAACAAAGACGAATAACAACAAAGTGGTTGTCAAATTTCTCAAAGAGAACATCTTCTCCCGATTTGATACCCCCAGAGCGATAATTAGTGAGAATGGATCGCATTTCTGCAATAGAGTTTTTGAAGCTCTGATGCGAAAATATTCTATCAATTACAAGTTATCTACTCCGTATCATCCCCAGACAAATGGGCAGGTAGAAGTCACCAATCGACAACTCAAGCTCATTCTGGAAAAGACTGTCAGACAGAACCGAAAGGATTAGTCGGTCAAACTCAACGATGCATTGTGGGCTTACCGCACTGCTTTTAAGACAGTTCTGGGGATGTCTTCTTACAGAATCATATTCAGAAAAGCCTGTTATCTGCCAGTAAAATTAGAACACCGTGCCCTCTGGGCCATTAAGCAGCTTAATTTTGATTTGAGTAAGGCCGGTGAGCTAAGAAAACTTCAGATCTCAGAATTAGAGGAGATACAGAATGAAGTGTATGAGAATGCTCGGATTACCAAAAGCAGGACTAAACTTTTTCATGATCAGATCATAAACTGGAAAACTTTACCCCAGGAGACAAGGTTCTGTTGTATAACTCTAGGCTTCATATTTTCACGGGGAAGCTGAAGACTCATTGGTCTGGACCGTTCATTGTGCGCACCGTTTTCTCACAGGGTGCTGTGCTTATTATTGACCCTAAGAACAACACGGAATTTAAAGTGAACGGGTAAAAACTGAAGCCCTTCTTGACCACTAAGCCTATGACTCTTTTTGCCCCATCATACACCTAACCATAACAACTAAAAAAAAAAAATTTTGTTTATCTGCTTACTCCTACATTTTTTTGACATTTCTTTAGCCTATTCGCACTTGGCCGGCCCGAGTCAACGAAGACGGTGACATCATTTTTTCACCCTATTTATTGCATTCGCATTTACATATACATTCATTGAGGACAATGCATTAGATAGGTGTGGGGGATGCTAATACTTTTTCTTTTTCCTTTTATTCTTTTTCTTCTTCCCAAAAAAAAAATCTCCAGATTGAAAAGAAATTTCATACTCTTTATAAAAATATCAAAAGATTATAGGAATTAAGGGAATCTTATTAATGAATCTTTATTTTTGCCTAAATAAATAAGAAAGATTGGTTTGACTAAAAAGTTAGGAGGGATGAGGAAAATAGCTCATACCTTTTATTTAGCCTTAGTAGAATATGCATAAACCACACACACATGCTTGGAATTTAGAGACACAACTCTGAAAAAAATTAAAAACGCTAGATAGTTGTACCTCAAGAAGCATGATTACTCACGCCAAAAAAAATAATCAATATATATTATATAAATCTTGCTTTCGTGGCCTACTCTACTTGCATATTTGACCCGAGGGGTATTTTTCCACCGGGTGCCCTAAAACCATCTGGTTTGGGAGTCATCGATTTGATATGTGTTACATGAGTAAAGTAGAAAGTTTAATGAAACTAAGAATAATAAATACATATTAATAAAATTAAATAATATTCAAAGTTGAGTTGAAAAATCTCAAACACATCACATTTACACATTATGCATATCTATCTAAAGCAAAATAACAGAATGAGTTAGAAGTACAAGATCCTTTTTAAATTTAAAGAAAAATCATAATTTCTTCTTTTATAAAGGCTAAAGTATAGGAGGACTTATGAGGGTTGAACCTAATTCTTACATCATTCGGTCATTTTTACTTAGATAATTAAAAGCTTTTTTTCTTGAAAGAGGTTTGCAATAACTGAACATTACTTTTCACTTTCTGGATTTTGTGGGTGCAATCTGCTGAAAACCCTCAAGAGATAACACTCCTCCTCTAGGGGAAACCTAGAGGTTTAAAGGCTTGTTGCACATGCTAAGTGCAATCGCGTCACCTGTGAAAGTGGTGTAATAATTTTCTTATTTTTGTTTTGCTCGGGACGAGCAAAAAGATAAGTGTGGGGGTGTGATTAGTCTCTAATTTTGCATAATTTTCATCACATTCTCATATTTATTTGATGTAAAATTCTGCTAATAAAGCTTTGCTTGCTTCAATCTAGGTCCATGGTGTGCAAATGAAGAAGAAGACCCTAAACCACCATTTAATGGGTGATTAAAGGCCTACCAAGTAGCCATTGATTTTAAAGTGAAGATTTTGTCAGTGCAGGGCGTCAAATCTAGAAACCAGAAGATCCACTTGACAGGGGACAGATAGGACGACGCAGTGACAGAAGCCAGGGCGCGCCGCCCTGGCGTGGCCGCAGAACGCGGCCTGGGCCGTGTTTCTGCGGCCATGTAGGCGCGCGCGCGCCCGAGCTTCGGGCCAGGGGTTGTTCCCCTGGCTCCCTTTCCCCTGGTGCCTATAAATACCCCCCTGGGGCTTCAATTGGAGATATCCAGAGTTTAGAGTTGTATTGTTTCTTTGTTTGTAGGAGTTGTAGTTGTTTTAGTTTCCTTCTTCTTCAAGTTTTAGTTTTAGCCTTTAGAGTGAAAGAGAGAGAGAGAGAGTGTGTGTGTACAAGTTGTATCTGAAGGTGACAAGCTAATATAAGTAAACTACTTCTCTTTCTTCTTTTCATTTACTTGTGTTTTTCATTTGATTCTACATTCTTATTTTAGTGTAACTTCTTTTCTCTTTACCTCTTCTCTTTGATTGTTTCTTTTACTACTATGTGTAACTAACTCCTCCATAGCATGGCTAACTAACTACTAACTTACTAATCTCTAACACTTGATTGATAAACCCAAATGAGTCAAGAGTGTCAAACAAGCCTTGTGCAAACGAGAGTTATGACATCTTAAGACGAGGGTTCTAACTCTAACTTACCTACAAGTATTTACTATCTTATATTTCATGCTTAATGGGTTTTTGATGATTTATAGGTTGTGTACTTTATTTGTTATTGTAAGTTAGAGACTTTCCTTTTAACTTTGCCGATACCATTAGTGCACTTGTATCTTCCCTTATTCTCGCCTTCTATTAGATCTTGATAAGGGAATGTTCAAGTTTTTGCCGTGTTAAGTTAAGTTATAGGAAGAACTTTCACTCGATTTCCACGTGAATAGTTCCTATACATAAGGTTAAGCTTGCCTATGATCCATCATGAGACTACATCTTCAAGAAGTTAGGGATTAGTAGGAGAACTTAGTATAAAGTTAGCCATGCATTTTTATCATTAAGAAAATCCAACTCTACAAACCACCAAATCATTTTCAAACAATGCTTAAAACAAACTTGTTTTCATTTTTTAAATTCTTTATTTGAAACAAAGAACCTTCTCTTTTCTTGAACAAACAGCCGCATCAAGCTTCCATCGCTCCCCTCGTGGATACGACCCTTAGAGCCACTTTGCTACTATGGAAGAATCGCAAAAGCAGTAACATCAACCCACACTCTTCCTACTCATTCTTGTGTTTACTTTTTGGCGATTATAGACTCAGAGAGTTGTGGACTTCTCGGGAAAGGTTCTTTATAACTGGAACACGTATTATTATCCTGATGAGGGTCAAATTTTGACCATTACATGTTCCAAACACCATAAGCGATAATATACTTTTTCACTTATACTTCCACATTACCAAACAAACACTTGAAAACTTACTTGTGTAAAATCTATTTGCAACTGCAAAAGGGTTTTACACTTAGGGGTCGTTTGTTTCGCGTAAAACTCCGTAATTCGTAAATGACTTACTACCCAGTTACAACTAATTGCACTTGCGGCCACTTATAAGTAACCAAACGGAAAACACATGTGTATAATACATGATAGCTACTGTGTGAGGCTATCAAGCATCTCATGCCCCTCTTATCAAAGGACAACAAAGAAACTAAAAAAATACATAGTGTCTCTTAATTGCATGAAAATGAGGGCTAAAGATATGAAACTAGGGGCCAGAGATTATAGAGCATAAAGAAAGAGTTTCAAGGGGTTTTTCATATTTTAGAGATGAAGAATTGCATTAATTTTGATGTGTTGCTTTTGTTTTTTAGGTCTTTGATCGGAAAATATACTAAAATGCAGTAAATTAAAGGGGGTGTTTGGTTGCTGCAAGTGGACTGCAAGTTGAAATTCCACTTACAGCAACATTATTTTCAAGTTTTTGGTTGCGGGTTGCAAGTGCATCGCCCACTTGCAGTCCAAACAGTTAATTTTGTAGCTCTACTTGTAGCTACTCGTAACCCAAATAGTTAATTTTGTGGCTCTTGCTACAAGTGGACTGCAAGATTAAATTCCACTTGCAGCAACATTATTTTCAAGTTTTTGGTTGCGGGTTGCAGGTGCATCGCCCACTTGCAGTCCAAACAGTTAATTTTGTAGCTCGTAACCCAAATAGTTAATTTTGTGGCTCACTTACAGACCAACTTGGACCTGTAGATAGTTAATTTTGAAGCCCACTTGCAGACCCATTTGCAATATTTTTTATAAATAGATTAATATTTTAACTATTATTATTTTTTAATTATTAGTTTAATATTTTAAATTAGAGTAAATTTTTCATTATTGGATAAATTTTTTATTATTATTAGATTAATCTTTTTTAATTATATTATTATTTTTATTATTATTTTAATTGTTTTTAAGTATTAGATTAATCTGATTTATTTATTATTACATTATTGTTTTTATTAGTATATAAACTTTTGAATTATTATATTAATCTTAATTATTGGATTAAAAATTATTATTAGATTAATATTCTTTAATTATTATATTAATATTTTTATTATTAAATTTAATAATATTTAATATTTAATTGCAATAGTTAATTATTTTTATTATTTAATATTATATTAATATTTAATATATTTAATAGTACTTAATAATAAATTAATATTTTATTATTATTAAATTTAATAATATTAATATTTTTAATTATTATTACATTAATATTTTTAATAATAATTATGATTATTTAATATTAGATTAATTTTATTATTACATTAATGTTTTTAGTTATTAGATTAAAGTTTTTAATTATTAGATTAAATATTATTAAATTTAATTACTTGAAATATATAGTTATATCGTGCAAATCCCACTTGCAAGCTCACAGACAAACATCGTAAGTAATAATATACTTTTCAGTTATACTTTCACATTACTAACCAAATATTGAAAGTGACAATATACTTTCCTACTTACATTTTCACATTACCAACAAAATACTTAACTTGTGCAAAGCACATTTGTAACTGCAAAAGAGTTTTACAATTATCACTTATAATTTGCGAATATTTGCAGCCCACTTGTAGCAACCAAACAAACCCAAAAGTTGCTTGATGGGGATTCAACAAGGTCTTAATCTAATGTTACAATTGATGTAACTCAGACGAGAAGACTCGCGCAAGTACAATGACTTAAGGAAAACCCTAAGTGCTTGTGATATGTTGTTATAGCTACTTCTAGCATGTGGGTGTAAGGGTGTCAATTGAGTCAGGCTCGCCTGACAACTCGCACTATAAATACCTCAACTTCTCCACTTATTTTCACACAAAAAACTTCTCCACTTCATCCTCTATAAATACCTTAACTTTTCCATTTTATTTCACATAACAATAACTACTCTCTTCATCCTCCTCAAGCTCTACAAGCTCTCTTTTCTCTCTACAAGCTCAAGTCCTCAAGCTATACAAACTCTTAAGCCTCAAGTCCTCAAGCTCTACAAGCTCTCTCTACAAGCTCTACAAGCTCTCAAGCCTCAAGTCCTCAAGCTATATAAGCTCTCAATCTGGTATTTATATTCTTCTAAAATTAGAAGCTAGTAAAAAAATGGATGTCAATTCTAATCAAGCTTGACCTAGTCAAGCTCTGGTTATAGATTTCATGCTAATTTTAATATTAATAATGATACGTGAAAAGCCTTAAATATGCCACTAGACGACACTCCACAAATTTCATTCACACAACTTACACTATGCACATATTTTAATGCTTCTTCTAATATACCTAGCACTGTTTCTCATATACATATTAGTTCTCCCAAGGTATCAACTACCTCTACAACTCTTAAATCTGGAGTTTGAAAATATTTTGATAAAATAACTATTAATGGAGATAAGAAGGCTCAATGCATGTTATGTCCAGATGTTTCATATTCTTTTCTCAAAAATGCGAGAACTGATCACTTGCTCGACATATTAAGAATAACACCCCAAACACCAATCACGACAAACCCAAATTAGCACTTTGAGTGGCACTTTAAGCACTTTTAGTTATGATCGTGTAACAAGTAAAACAAATTTAGTGAAATATCTTATTCTGTCTGAATAGCTTTTTACTATGCCTGAAGATGATGTATTTACAGATTATATTAAAATCACTCATAATCTTGATTATGAGCCGGTCAGTAGGAACACTATAAGATCAGAAATGTTTAAAGTTATTTAAAGAAAAAAATAAATTTTAATTGTAATTTTATTATCTTTGCCCCCATAAAATTGAACTCACTTCTAATTGTTGAGAAGCCCTTAACGGCTACTATTATATTGTTATTACTACGCATTTTATTGATTCTGATTGGGTTTTAAATAAAAGAATTATCAATTTTAAAAAAATTTCTCATTCTCATAATGCTTTAAATCTTAGTAAGATTATAATGCGTGTTACTAGAGAATATAACTAAAATTTTTATTATTTTATTTGATAATGCTAGCGAAAATATTGCAGCAATTGAGATTTTAAAAAATTATTTAAAACCTGTTTTGAATGAAAAAAATCATATTCGATGCGTTTGTCATATTATTAATTTGTGTATACAAGATGGTTTGAAATTAATCAATGACTATATTCAAAAATTAAGAGATGCAATTCTTTTATTAAAAGTAGTGGCCCAAGAAGGCAAACATTGAGACAAATTTGTTTGGGCTTAGGATTACCTGCTAAAAAAAAACGTCAAGATGTAAGAATTTGTTGGAACTCAACATATAATATATTGAGTAAAGTGATTCCTTATAAGGAGGCAATAAATAGATTTATTTTTGTAGAATTGCCTAACTGTTTTATTTTTGATGAAGAATGGCAACTTTGTGTTTGAATTTGTGAATTATTTCTATAGAATTGCCTAACTATTTTATTTTCGATGAGGAATGACAAATTTGTGAATGGATTTGTGAATTTTTAAAAAGATTTGAAAGAATAGCAGAATTATTTTCTAGTATTTATTATCCAACGACAAGTATAATATTTTATAAGTTAACTGAAATAAGTAAAATATTTTCTGAATATAGAAATATTAAGTCTATTTGAGATATTGTTGCTCCATGGAGAAAAAATTTAACATTTTTAATTTTAAAGAATTTCTTTTTATCTTCTATTTTGTTGCTATTATGGATCCTAAGATTAAATGTAATTAATGTATATTTTTACTTGAAATTTTTTTGAAAGGATGAACTATGAGGATAGTTCTACCCTAATGTGAGCAGATATTGATTCTTTTATAAATAAATTATATGAATTTTATGAAACTACTTACGGAAATAAACAATTTTCTTTATCTCAAATTTCTTCAGCCTATAGTAGTAAAAGTTCATTATTTTCTGGTCTTTTATCAGCTTCTAAAAAATTTAGAACTTCTGACTCTTTAAATAAGTTTCGTTATTATATCCAACGTGTTGTGACTCCTGAGATCGATCAAGATTGAAGATTTGAAAATTTTGATATTTTAGCATAGTGAAAATCATAGGCCTCAACTTATCATGTGTTTTTCATCATGACGCGTAATGTACTAACTCCTCTAATATATACTGTAGTTTTGAAGTCTGCTTTTAGTACAGGTGGTCGAGTGCTACTGATACAAGGAACCATCTAGCATCGGATGCGATCGAGATGACCATATGCGTGAAAAATTAGTTGGATGTGGAAAAGAGAAGTTAAAATCAAACAATTGACGATCTCATTGAAGATTCTCTAGAAGACTCCCCAGAAGATGAATGAAAACTTGTATTTTTTTATTTATGATTGATAAAATATATGAAGAATGAAGACTTGTACTTTTTTGTGTATTAATGATAATTTTGAAAAAAATTAATTTATACTTCAATTGTATTTGTATCCATTATCCATTTTATTGGATCATTAATAAAAAAATATATTTTCATTTCACGCCATGTAATTTTCTTTGCTAATTTTATCACAACTTGAATAAGTAATTTTTAAAAAAATTTTAGATTTTTTGGGAATTTTTAGGAATTTTTAAATTTTAAAAAAATTTAAGTTTTTTTAAAAATTTTTAATTTATTTTTTAAATCGCGGGCCGGAACTGGGCCGGGGCACCCGGGCCTTGGGCCATGCCCGGGTTTCACATTTGGAAAACGGGTCGGGCTGGGGCTGCGCGCTTGTTGGCCGGGCGGCAAGCTCAGCACGGCCGTCCCCGGCCCGCCATGCCCGGGTCGTGTTTGGCCCGGCACGGCCCAATTGACATCCCTATATGGGTGCATTATAGCCTTTACATGGCTTTTCCTTTTTTTTCTTCTTTTTGTCTAAGTGATTGAAACTTTTACCAATCCCATTCTAAAAGAGGGAGAAAGAAAGCAAGGAACATTCTGACTTTATTCTTATTATTAATTTTTTTTCTTTATTTTTTATTAAGATAAAAGTCTCCATCTTTTTTTTAACTATAGAGGAAAGGGGCAAGCAAAAGAAATAAGGAGGAGGTTCATACTGCGAAAGAAATTGATGAAATGAAAACAGAACATTTATAATAAAGGATTATATATTGTGATACAATTTTCTTTAATAGAATGTTGGGGCCTCGATCCTTGCTCTGACCACTATGGAGGCATGTTTATCAAATATACTCATTCTTTAAGAATACTATTATTACTATAATACTATCCTACAATTTAGTAGTATCATCCTATAAATTTTTAAATTTTTGTAAGTTAAAGAAAGGATTATTAGTCATAAAAAACATAGTGTCTGAGAGAAACAAACAGGATTTTTTTTTTCCCCTTCTTAACTCCTGAATGTATGAGGGCCCAAACAGAAGTCCTAAGGCTGGGTCCAAGGCCCTAAGGCTAGGCCTGGGTCGGGTGGATTAGGGCCTAGGATCAGAGTTGGGGTCGAATTTAATACCCTAAATAGTTCGGAGCCAGGGTCTGTCCTAGACGTAGTCCAGCCTCGATCCATTATCATCTCTACATAAGCCACAAAAGTTTGAGCATAAGGTTTTTGTTATTTTGTTGTTCTTTCTAGATATTACTAGTTTTGTGCATGTGCTTTGCATGGTAGAAAGCAATATCATCTATCCATATAATGATATTACCATAAACCACCTATTTATAGTATTTAATAAAATAGATATAGATTCTAATTTAATAGACTTTCTCTATAATAATATTAATTAAATTGAGATTCTTATATGATTAATATTAATATGTTTTTCTTCTTGATCTAAGTTCAAATTTTATTTTTATCTAAATTATTTAGCTACCTGTCAAAATGTATTTTCACTATCTGTAATACAACAAGATTGGGTTATTTGTAGAAAAAGATAGTAGAGAAAATTAAATATAAATTAAATACAGAGTGATCAACAGTGTAAGAGTGGCAGAGCATCTCTTCATTTTCTTCTTCTCTTTTTGAATCACATAAAGGTCAATCTTTATGGGAATTTATTCAATCCTTACATATAATAATAACTTGTATCGATTTGAGACAGATAAAAGTTACAGAAGTTTTTTTACTTAAGGCGATGCAAAGGCTTAGGAATGGGATTTATGGCTCAAGTGTCACACTGATCAAGGGCAACAGCCATTCCCACAACAGACTTTGCCACACTTGATCTGGGGCCTTAGAATGAACCAGCAACACCTGCATCCTTCAAAGATTAAATAAAAAGTAATTAGAATTTTTCATGTTTTGGGGGGGCAAAAAATGAAGAAAAGGATATGGTTTTCATGTAATTAGAATTTCTCTGCCATCTAGCTTTCTAAATTCTTGTATGGTTTGCAAAGACAAAGGAACGGGAAATCAATTTGTAGAGTGTTTATTTCTGGCAATTGGAATGTAGAAGTTGGAATAGAGATTAAATTCAGACTTAAAGAGTTAAGGAAGAGTTAGCTTTTAAGAGTTAAGTAAGAGTTAGCTCGTAACATCAATCTGTATCAATAATTAGTAACAGTTAGTAATTCCTCTTATATTGATGCGACGGAGTTGTTAACTCCAAAATTTCCCCAAAAAAGAAAAGTTATGGCTGTGTTTGGATATTTAAACAAAATAAATCAGATTTTTAGTGCTTTATAAATTTGAAAGCCAAAAAATGGGATCTTAAAAATTTTAAATATTTATTATTTGGTTTGAAAAGTTAACAAGTCGAAGTAGGATAGACAACCAGATTTCTTAAAACAAAACATTCACGAAATTTAAAATTTCAATTCAGAATAGAAATTTCGAAAATCGTGATTTTGAGTGATTTTCTTACTTTCTTATCTATCCAAACACTCATCAACAAAATAATGAATTATTATTTTCAAAATTCACACGAAATCACATTTTTTTTGTGATTTTGCTAAAAAATATCATGAATTATTATTTTCAAAAATGACACAAAATCACACTTTTTTGATTTTGTTAGACATCCAAACGCAGCCTAAATGTAAAATATTTTCTAAAAAATCCAACTTGTCTTCAGATTGTAAGCAACTATTAGAAACTTACGCTTTTGGCTATTTTAAGCCATTTGACAAGAGTTAGCAAGAGCAAACTTCTAATTCTTGTTATCAAATGGAGAAAGTCTCAGTTTCATGGTTTCAAATTTTAGGCCATGGCTACAAAATTCTTGGGTAGCAAAGAGAGTTGGCAAATGATGATGATCACAGCAATGATGATAGATTTTTACAACACGTCTAGTTTTGCCAAGGAATACTATGTTTAAATGGTTTCCAAAGCAAAAGATGTCAACTCAGGAGAATGGAAGAACAAACTTTAGATTGAAGAGTTACTTGCACATCAAAGCTACCACATAGAAACAGGAAAATAGATGAGAAGGGGGCAAAGTTCTTTTTAGCTCTTTTCAAGTTTAATCAGTGGAAAAATAATTCAACGGTTGTCTAAAAAGGCCTACAAAACCCAGATCGATCAGATGAATAATTGGCACAAGACTCTTGACACAATTCTTGAAGAAAAAGATCAAACCTCGCGGATGGATCTCACGCTCCACGGCTTCAAAACGCGCAGAGGCACTCACGGCGAAGAAAGCAACCATCACAAGCAAACTGAGAAGAGAAAGAAAGGTGTTCCTCATCATCATTTTCTTGCCTCTTCTCCTCTTTTAACTTCAACAAAGGATTTGAGCTGCAGAGAGTGAAGAAAGCCTCATCTCCTCAATCTCTATATATATATATACATGAAAGATGACTCCAGAGTAGAGAACTAATGTAACATTCTTCAGTCTTCAGATAATGGCTTTTGGAGCAAAAGTCTTCAGATTTGTCATGCTTTTTCTCTAGTAATCTTTTGACTAGTGCCAGGGTAGGCAGCCTAAAGTTCTCAGCCTCCTTCAAAGTTTCAAAGAAAGACAGCTATAGAAAAGGACAAATGAGCAACTTCAAACGTGAGGGAAATTGAAACGAAAAAAGAAATGAAAGAAAAGAAAACAGAGAAAAAGAGGGCCTTCGAAGTTGCTGAAGCCCCTGATCAGCATAAAAAACATTCCACCTGTTAACCCCCAAGCATTTCAAAACACTAAGAAACAAAATTTAGAAGCCAAACAAAACTCTTGCTAATTAGACACCAAAATAACTTCCAACCACCATTTAGGCTAGGCTCTCAGTGGGCTCAAACCGAGTTCAAAAATATGTAACACCACAACGTGTCACATGAACAACAAAATGCCAAAAAATTTCCGCGATATATATAGCAGAAATG
This sequence comes from Agave tequilana, assembly GCA_038442645.1. Classification (NCBI taxonomy): domain Eukaryota; kingdom Viridiplantae; phylum Streptophyta; class Magnoliopsida; order Asparagales; family Asparagaceae; genus Agave; species Agave tequilana. Next base: position 87,127 of record JAVJIF010012423.1, read on the forward strand.
CTTTAAGCTTTATCTCAAACTTATTTTCACAAACTCTGGAAAAAAACAATTTATCAATAACATACTATCAAGAAGTTGACTCTTGCAGGGTTTCACAATGCAGCTATCAGCTACCAATATTTACAGCATACTCCTTCCTATCGAGCTAACAACCGAATTTATGCAATAACAATGGGCAAATCACCAGCTGGTTCCAGAAGTGTACTGTGATCTATAAACAAAGCCTGCAAGCGACTGCAGACAGAAAGCTTGAAACATTAATAGAGCCTTATGCGGGTGGATATCTGGCGTTGGCAGAAGGGGCAGATCTTCATATCTTTTCCACAGTTGTAGCAAGTCTGGAAATTGAGATGATATCAGTGTCCAATGGTAAAAGAGATTCAATAAACAAGAGGAGAACAAGTATTGCATTTTGTTGTACCTGATGCCCACATCCAAATGCAAGGTCCTTATTTTGCCAAAGGCATATTGAACACATCTGAAGAAATAAATAAATAAATAAATCAGCACCTGCATGAATCGGGTTTGTTATGCAGACCCCCAGCATTACAACAAACGAGTTAAATCGGATCACAAACTGAATCAGGTTACTGACAATCAAAATTTTACTTTCATGATAGCAGACACCGCAGTAATGCCCTAATTAGCTTATACAGGCTCATGACAAAACTTTTTACTTGACAAAAATCAGACCAATATACTCAAACTCGCAGTATAACTGTGTTAGTTCAACATCACACAATTGACTTCTTTTTTTCTTTTTGATGAAAGTGATGCTTGTGCTTTATTCAGGCTCAAAACTAGATTAAGCCAGTGTCCTCCTCCGTTTTTTTTGGTAATGCTAGACATGGCTTCGAATCAGTAGACCAAGGGCCAAAAATAATGGGTATAAGCCGTCAGCTTAGACTTTTTATTGGTAATATCAAGATTCACTATTTATTTCTTATCGGTAATATCAAGATTGTTGGATGTTATGGTATATCATTTCTTTCTTATGCTGTATATATTTTTTATTGGTCATCTCAATATTCACTATTTATTTCTTGTTGGATGTTATAGTATACAACAATTGTTGTCCATAACCTATCAGCTTAAACTTTTAGCTGAAGTGGTTAACCAACATGGCATAAGAGCATCACACGTAAAAGGAGTAAAAGGTCCCAAGTAAAAGTCCTGCCATACACATATTAAAAAAATAATCTCCCGGGGTGGGGGTTGGGGGGGGGGGGGGGGGGGGGGGGGGGGGTTAGAATTCTTGCCACATAACTGAATATTTAGGTATAAGGGCATAAAATAATACTAGGTAAAATTCCAGGTATTTTGTACAAGGCAGGTAAAAATAAGCGCACAATTGTTCTACACCTATCATAATTCACTTTACCATTTATGTAATATCAGAAGAAAACATCACAAAATTTACTGCAGCTGGAACAAAATCCAATATAGGAAGAACCAAAACAAATTGGCATGTGAAACTAGTACATACCAGCGTATCTTCTAGTGTTCTTTCTGATGGAGCAGCAGATGAACTTTGATGAACTGCTGCAGGACCCTGATCAAAGCTGCTTGATCTTGAGTACTTAGGACTGCTATATGCTGAATCCCCACTCCTAATTGGTGGGGGCAGGCACACCCTGACTGGAGTTCCTCTTCGCCGACTAAAAGAGAAAAAGATATTACACTTTAGATGATTGTCAAATTATACTACAAAATACAAAGACAAGACTACTCTGATACCCCAAAAGTTGGAGATCTATCGTTGCTTTATATTGTGATGGAATTTCCATCAGTGCTGCAAGGGCAAAGTCCGCCTCCTTTCTGCTATCAGGAATGTTCCTGGACATGAGTTCTGTGAAATTTACAAACTGCGTTGAAAGGAGGAAAAGATCAATTAACCATAAAAAAGATTTGAATTTAAAGGATCAGAATAAATCATATAATAGTAAGAAACCTGAAAATTATCAAATGCCCGAGAAGGTATATTATCATCAAACTCCCGCATCATGTCCCAAGGTCCATCACCGACTCCAACCATAACTATGGACAATGGATAGTCACTACCACAATAAAGAACTCATCAGAAAAGTTGGAATCGCATAAAAGTTTGAAAAAGGAACTCGTCATATTGTTATATATGCCATTTACCTAGCCTTGACAATGGCATTCATAGTATCTCGCTCTTGTTGACTCAATTGTCCATGTTGTGTGTCAACACTTCGTGTCACCTGGGGAAAATATGCGCAGAAAAAGCAAATATATAAGCATTTACCTGCATAACAAGCTGTGAAATATAGTACCAAACTGTTTTTCAAATGTCGACCAGGTAGTAAGAAACCCAGTCTCAAAGGCCGTCCAGATAGAAATGGACTAACTCATTCAACCAGTCTGAACAAGGCACATGCTTTCATCCCAGATTAGAGTTCAGCCTGACCTAGAAAACTTCAGAGCATAACATCTGTCTAAAGTCGTCGACAAAATCCACACAAAAAAAACCAATATTTCAATAACTTTTTGTTCTAAAAAAAGTCTTCATCGTAATCAAAGGATTTCCAGTTTCTACTCAAAATAGGGTCCATTATGGACAAGTCTCCATAAATCTATCATATTCTCCCACCTTCTAGACAAAAAGATGAAGCACATTACCAACTATAAGCAAAGAAATGATGGAATCAACCTTTTAAACTTGGGTGCAAAATTAACCAAACTAATAAAGCAGAACTATCAACATTAAGTAAATGCAAAGACATACTTAACAGTATCAAGTAAATCAAAAAACTACTACCTCATGAAAGCAAAGTAAATGTTTTTGGCGGTCATCTTCCTTCCATAAACTCGTGATGTCATAGTAGGATAATCATGTGTCATTCTTTCAGTCAAAGCCAAATATAAAGCACTATGACTAAACAGAATCATCAAATATTGGGAATTTTTCTTTCTTGTCGGGAAGTTAACATAGGATCCTGTTAAGGCTTTTTTGTTCTTTCAGAAAATATCTGCAATCCCTAGAATTCATTGTAGATTCTGTTATTTACAAAAATGAGAAGAAGAAGAGAATATGCATCATATACAGGGGTAGGCAAATAGCCAAATACCCCTTAAAAGATACAAAAAAAATCTTTAAAAAAAAATCTAAATCCACTAAAATAACAGTGAAGTTTTTTTAAAGCTTCTTTGCTCCTAGGTTCTAACACCAACAATTACATTGTAGTTCAACCAGAGAGTGATCCAAGTTAGAGGAAGAAGGAGAAGGTGCATTTAGAACAGACAGCACGAATTAGGACATTGTTTATTCAATTTGTAATCCACAATGCATTCAATGGGAAGGGAAGTGAAAGAAAAAACAGATTACACAATTGCAGTATGGAAATGATGACAACCTGCCCATCGGCAATTATAAGAAGAACATGATATTGACCACCAGTGCTATCAACAATGCCTATGGCTGTTTCAATTATTGGTGCAAAGGATGTTGGTCCTGCACAAATAGAAGAATCAAATCTGAGACTGGTGGAAGAATCTGCCTAGAAAGCCAAGAAATATAAACATCACTACTAACCAGCAAGTCGAAGATTTGGTACTATTTCCTTGTAACGCTGTAGCGCTTCTTCAAAACCATTACATGGCCGGCTGTCTGGATAAAAATTGAATACCTCCTGATCATGGGTAGTGGCTGCATGACAGACAACAACAATAATACATCTGCGAAAATTTCTGGGTGCGCAAAAGGGGAAAAGAACAATGTTGAAAATGCTAACCATCTCCAAATCCAAAGCAAGGAATGAGGTTATCCTCATCAAAAACAGAAAGGGTCCTTCCAATGATGGATATTGCTTGCTGGTATGGGTTTGGAGTACTTCCTATGGAGTGCAAGCTCCTGCGGTTGAATGAAAGTTTACCTGCAAGTAGCAATCATTGATCATAAATACCTTGAAATTTTAGAGGAAAGGTCACCATCTATAGTCTGCAGTGCCGGACATGAGCAAACCATTAGCTATACCATGACCCAGCCACCAGAATTATATTACAGATTATATGTCTCTCTTACCAGTCCATTCATTGCTCTTCGTGAAGTCAATTCCAACAATAAGATTTGACGATTCAAGACCTGCTTGTGCAAGAGCCTCCGTTACCTAAGATCCAAAAGAGAGAACATAAAAAGCAGTGCAAGCATAGGGTTCGAATGTTCAATAGAAACAGGCTTGATAAGGTGATCCAGTTGATGTATATGTTTCAACACAGGAAAAAGAGTGGACATAGAACAGCTACAATTAATAGCAATATCTGTCCAAAATTAAATGATAAAGCAACCATTATATGTGAACACTTTTGAATAAGTCATCTAACCCATTCTTACTGCAAAATCTGATGATATTGTTAAAATTAACTCTTATAAACTTTAAACAAAGCAGATACAAAATTTTTGGCTAGAAAAGCTTCACGTTCCTAGTCAGATGGAACGAAAAGTCTAGTTATTCTGTGCAACAAAACCTTAACTTTATAATAATATTCATTTGTTTAAGCTTGCTAAATGAATTTAACAAAAAGGAAATATGAGGGGATAAGATTTGTCAAATACTTCTGCTGGAATAAACAAGCCAAACACTTGAATGCTGCCTACACATGCCATTAAATATCAATTTGAAAAATGTGATTAGTATGTGTACATGTGTGTCGCACGTGAGTTGTATTATAAATTTACATTAAATATTTGGACAAGAAATTAAGATGTCCTAGACACTTGATTTCTTAAAAATCCATGGAGATGCATTAAATGCCCCAGTTAGTACATCAAATGCAGCATAAAGGAAAACCATGTGGATGAATCTAGCATCATCCCTTCAATGAATAGACATTTGTTCTTTTCCAAATCTCTTCCTTTCTTTAATCTTCACTGCTCTCTTGCACCAACTCGCCAAATTCTTGATTGGTTGCCTTTGACCCCCTTCTTATAATTTTACTACATCTCCTTGAAACACACCAGAAACACATCAAGCCAAAATGGATATTGGTGTTTCACTCAGCATGCAAATATTGAAAAAAAACAAAATGAAGGTGAAATGAGGAGGGGCGGATGTAGTATGTGTAACCAGCCTTGAAGAGTTGATTGGTGCTTGCTTGTGGCCCCACCAAAATAAACATGAAAGGTAGAAAGTAGAGGGAGGGTGCAACATGGAGTAGGTGAAATGCGAGGGGAAAGAGACCTGGCTTGAGAAGAAAGTCAACTCCTCGGCTGTGAGTCGTATCTGACTCGGCGGGGGGTGAGATGGGTCCTAAACCCGATTCGACATTTCCCTCACTTTAAACTGACTCGGAGCTGATTTGGAGTCGACTCCGTCAAATCGGCCAAGTCCCGATATGACTCAGGTCGACTCGACCGAGTCGACGTCGACTCTGCACCCATGACCTCGTCTCATCGAGTAAAAAGGGAGAAAAAGAAGGAAAAACAGACCTTACCTCTCTTCCTCCTCTCTTAGCCTCGCCCGTGAGTCCCGTCACCGTTCGTCGCTGCCGCCGATCGCCTCAAGGCTCAAGTATCTCTCTTTCTCACTCCCTCTCCTCTCTCCTTTGTCCTCTCTCTGTCTCTCTCCCCCTCTCCCCCTATATCCCTCTCCCAGCTCTTTCTATCTCTTTCTGTCTCTCTCCCTCTCTCTCTGTCTCTCTCCCTCTTTGTCACTCCTCTCCCCCCCAGTCCCTCTCTTTATAAGTTTAAGTTAATTTAGTTTATGTTATAATTTAAGTTAATTTATTTAATTTAGTAAATAAAATATAAAGTTAATTTATTTTAAATAGATATGATCTAGTTAAGTTACCTAATTTAGTTATTTTAGTTAATTTAGTAAAAATAATATAAAGTAAATTTAATTTAAGTAGATATGTAGTTACTTTAGTTAATTTAGTTATTTAAGTTTTAATTTAATTAAATATTTTATTTTTTAAATTTCAAGATGACTCCAAAGCAGCGCGATATTGGATGGGAACATGGTACCCCCGTTGGTGAAAGTAGAAAACTTGTGAAGTGTAATTATTGTGAGAAACAAATGCATGGTGGTATCACTAGAATGAAGCAACACATAGCACATATATCCAGTTAGGTGAAAGGATGCTTGCGAGCACCAAAAAAAGTCTCCAATATTGAGACATCTTTTTGAAAGTAGCAAAGAAAGAGCAGCTACAAAATACAAGAAAAAACGGCTTATGAAATCTTTAAGTGAAAATTTTTTATGATGTGACCGATGAAGATTCTGAAGATGACATTGAAGAAGTTGATAGTTTGGAAGAACTTAAAAGAAGACAACTAAAATAAGTTAAGAAAGAAAGTCGTGAAATAGCTTGGAGATCGGCAAGTCATACAAGAGATGTTGGTGGCAGTATTCGAAGCCTACAAGTATTTATGAATATATTTTGTGCAATTTACTATTATTATGCATGTATTTTGATATGTTTCTACCGATACTCTATTTATGTTTTCGCTTTATATTTAGTGTGCTACGTGATATATTTTGAACATGTGATACATGAATATTGATTTATAATTTTTTTTAAGATTTATCGTGATTTTTTAGAATTTTTTAAGCTTTCTATATAGTGTTTTGTGTGTATCGTCCGAGAGCAATCCGAGAAGCCGCGACCGATCCGTCTCAGCAGCGGCCAAGACCGCGACTTTGAACCATGACCCAAGACTTGCTATAGATCAACTCAATCCCGAGTCCCACAATAATGAATGCTTTGAATGGGACACCCAGGGCATATATGTGAAAGTAATTAGGGGGTGATTAGAGAGCAAAAGGGGTAGTTGTTTTGCCTTAAAGGTCATGTGCGTGAAGGATTAAATGAGAAATCGATCATTGGAGAGAAAAAACACCAATGTCATTCAATTTTTTAAATCATTTATTACTCTAATGACACTCGCACCTGTTAAGAAGAAGAGGAAGAGAAGAAGGTACATCTCAATTAGGGTGTGGTCGTTCATTTTAGAGTAAAAAAAGTACATGTCCTAATAAGACTAAGTGAATACACAAGATCCTAATAGGACTAGGAGAATACAAAATAAAAGAAAACATATTACATATAATTTAGTCTACTCAAGTACTCCCCCTCATGGTGGAGTATAGATGTCAATCATGCCCAGTTTGCACAAAGAACAACAAAACTCTCTAGATAAAGTTTTAGTGAAAATATCACCACGCTGCAATTAGATGTTACAAATATATTTATAATAAATCTATGAAACAAAGATGACAATATGGTGAGTACAGTATCGGGTGTGTTGGTGGTGAGTTTGGTGGTGGCTGCCAAGGGTGTTCAGGCAAAGTCGAAGAGCAAGTGGACGGGTTCGGATCTGCTGCACGTGGGCTTGGCGAAGACTGGTCAGTGATTGGAACTGTTGCAGGTGGGAACAGACGAGTTTGGTTGAAGACAAAAAAGAGAAGAAAAGCGGAAAGAAAATAAAATTTTTGAGCTAGAACTAAAAAAATTTATTAATTGATATCAAACTATTACTCTAATACCATGTTAAGGCGTGATCATTTATTTATAGAGAAAAAAGAGTACATGTCATAATAGAACTAGGTGAATATAAAATATCTTAATAGGACTAGAAGAATACATAATAAAAGAAAGCATATTATAAATATATTTATTCTACTCTAGTAGTACAGATGACGTAAGAGATAGTATTTGTCAAGAGCAATCTCATAACGAATTTGGGCAAGAGTCACCGCGAGGACTAGGGAAAGAGGGGAACACAATATTACAATCTAGGGAAGTTTTTATGGAACTCCTCGTAGATATGCTTACTCTGCTTGATTTTAATTTTATCTACTCTTAGAATTAGATTGGTTTTTCTTGCATGATCTCTTTTTTCAGATTTTTGGTTCTCTCTTAATTAATTTGGTTCTCTCCTGATTAATTATATTAGTTTTTAGATTTTTTTCTTGTTGACCTTACTTCGATACTTGCGGTTATTTTCGTCTTTTTTTTATCAGACTCACCCCGTTGTTGTTAACCCCTTTTTCAGGTTAAGGCAAAGAGTAAGAGCCCAGCTTGAGGCCTTACGAGCAACATGGAGGATCGAATAGTATTTTGTTGAACATTTATGTTTTATTTATTAAGTTATCTCTTTGTATAAGTATTGAAAATACTTATGTTTAGTATATTTATGGGGACGGTTGATAATGGTATAAGTGGTGTACATATCAGTTCTGTATTTTAGATAGTTTGAACATTATATAAATGATGATCTTTTGGAAGTGATGTGAATATTGAAATATATGATTTTATGATTGCATGATGTACTTCTAGAGTTGATAAGTAGGCTGATATTGGCCGAAATGTTAAGTTTGATTATACAGGAGATGTTGCCAAAACTATCAGTGATTATCTGAATGTTTAAGTATAACAATTTTTTATCATGGTAATTCGTCTGGGACTTCGCCCCTTCATTGTATATGTAGTTTGAGATTTTTTTTGTCCTCTCGTTTTTATCCATGTTATTAGTGTACAAATTTGCATCTTTTTCATTAGCTTCTATGTAGTTTACGTCTTTTCTCTTTCATTTCATTTTTACCTTTCTTCCTCACTCTTGAACTACGTAGTGTCTTTAAGCATGCGAGAGTGTGTTTTTCTCTTTTTAGGGAAAATGAGCGGGACAAGTCGTCGCAGCACGGACTACGATGAATCTCACATAAATTCGATATAAGTTTGCTCTTGGCAAATAGATTCGCTTACATCATCAAAGCAAGTGTCACCAGAGTAATATACAATTTGATATTTTGAATGACTACTATGTGGCTTCTTCCCATCCAACGACCACATCCTCTTATAACCCTTCACGCATGTAACCCTCAAGGACAAGTGCCTACCCCCCTTACTGTCTACTCTCCTCATCTTTGCATTCAAGCCCCATGGTGTCCAATTCAAACCTTTCATTACCGTGGGACCCAGGGGACTGACTTGGACTATAACAAGTCTTTGGGTCGACATTTTCTTCGAGCTAATAAGGTTGTATCTCTATCTACCCTCTTATTTTCCCTTGCATATGGATTTGGAGTAGTGCTAACTAATCCTTCTTGTTCTAACTCTTCTCTCTCTGCTTTGACTATGGGGATACCAATGCCCATTACGAAATGTGATGTGTCAAAAGAGCCAGAGCATGGCATGTTCGCTCGCTGGGCCGAGTGTTCGCCCACTTTAGAGCCTTCGCCATTAGAGAGAAAAAAGAGCATCTGCCCCTGGTTTAAAATGAAAGGACGTTGAAAAGCCTCCGTTTGCTGGTCATCAAAGATGATAGCTTCATTTTTGGATTCTCTTTCCCCTCATGTTTATTCACTGACTTCACATTACAACTCCACTACTTCAACTCCTTCCTAGTGTCATGTTTATTCTAATGGGGCCACTAGTAGGCACTAATCACCTCTTCTAGGTCGGCCCCATATACGACATCATTCCCACCTTACTTCACCTCATTTTATTATTTTCCCCAATACTCTCTTTCTGAGCAAAACACCAATATTCATTTTGGCTTGATGGCGTCATCAAGGTTAATAAGGGTAATTAACAAAACTTTACCTACCAAACATCATAACATGTAAATGAACTAGGGTCTAAGTTTTAATAAGTTTACATCCGAGTATAAGAATGTCGAAGAGGGTTGGACATCATATTTCTAGTTACTGTACAGACTTTAGCACCATATCCTTTCAATCATGGACCATAAGGTTCCCCTCTTATTTTTCTCTTCCCACAGAATGGACAAAATCTACGGTGTCAAATATCTGCCGATTCTGATATATGTCGCTAATATCGTATACCTGATACGATATTTACTCTATAATATGGCCGATATGAGGGCCAATATTACCGATATGGCCAATATTGGCAATATTGAAAATAAAAACCACTGGCCAATACTGATAAGGATACCGAGATTTTAAACCATGACGAAATCACATTGTACACGATCAATAAGTGATGTAGATTTGGGCGGATAGAGTTTGTTTTAATTGACTAATCATTAGGGAGGGGTTGACTAATGGATAAGAGTTAATTTAATTTAGTTATCAGGTAGCTTTAATTTGACTGGTTAGGATCTAATTTGAAGTCATTTGGAAGTGAAATAAGGTTGGTTAGTTAGATTTGTTTGTTTTTAGTTATTTATTTGTTAGTTAGCTACTAAGAGACATTTGTTAGGTTTTTAGTTTAGACCGCTAAAGGCTGGTTCAGATTTTATTTATTATTATGCATGTAAAGCCTATGTAAGGGCCACGTGAGAGGGTTGTGACTAGTTTTAGTGAATGAATGATGCTTTGAATTAATTTTTGTTATAGGTTGTGGCCTGATTATTCTTTTTCCTATCCTTTCTCTGTTCAAATCTGAAACAGCAGCAATTAGTCAGTAGAAACTCCTTTTCATTTCAATCCCCAAAGCTGTATTCTATTGTAACCTACCAGATCATATTACATAAGAAAGATTTTAGATCATTGTATAGAATTATGTCATATTACACATCTATATTTTTTTCTCGTTCCTCAAACATGTCATAGGGTTCCTCTAAATAACCAAAATGCTTAACCATCAATCAAGAAACCTTATATTCGTTCAACAAATATTTTTGTCATTTTGTAGTAGGATCACAATGATAAAACAGCATTTCTGACATGTACTATGAGCTTCAAGCCTTCAATTCGAACAGTAGCTCAACAACAAAATGATATTTGATACAACATTTTAAAAACAGATTTCTAGTACTAGCTAGTATGTTATAGGACAGAATCAAAAATATTGTTGCACGGGATAATAACACGCCCAATGTCAAACAGGACTACATCAAAGATGTGTCAAAGGAGAGAACTGAGAGTTGGGACCTACTTGATTAAGAGTTCGGTAATCGTCGCCTATCTTTGAATACTTCCTCTGCACCCTGTTTATTGTCTCGTTCTGCATATAGTTCTCCGGGTAAGATGAGTACCTTGGAGGTGGAGTGCTATTGGAAGAAGTTCGCCCATAGTTTTGAGAATAGGAACAGTGACGCTTGGATGATTTTCCTCCCATTATTAGAGATCAACTCTTATAAAATCAGAAGAGCTTCAAGTGGACAAACAGCTTGCTCACACTGATAAAATTCTCTGACCAATTGCCAACAACAAATTGTTAAATGATTTTCCAAGGTGAACATTGTCAGTTACTAACTAAGAAAAGCCACTGAAAGAGTTTTTCCACATTCTTTAAGAGACAATACAGATGAGATAAAAGAACAGAAGGGTAGTGAAGATTATCCTTAAAGAAAAGTGAAGAAAGGAATTATTATGGATTACATTAATCATACAAGGTTTAATCATACAATATAATAACCACAGGGTGGTATAGAAACATAAATGAGATTTACACGGACCCATACATTAATACTATGTCAGATCCTCAAATGTTTAAAAAAAAAATTCATTTTGTTCAACTATGTAAAAATTAAAGATTCATGCAAACACATTGTCTCAATCACCAATTTAAGTTTCAGTGTCCAATATAACTGATATTCTATCTCTACCTTTATCAAATTCAAGTGCGCTTCAACACAAAATGGACAACCAGGAAGGATTAGTATGAAGAAAGTATAACTTTATTCTTCCAAAAACGAGGAAAAATAATAAAGAAAGAAACCAATCTAAGATTCAAACATCATAAAGGAAAACGAGCAAAGGAATCTAGGTCATTTCACAAAAAACTGATGGCCACCGTTGAAAGTTAGTGAGGAGGTCATATATAAAAACTGTATAGGAAAAAAATTCATTTTCCTCCGAGAAGTACAACCACCCTGTTTCACTAACGATGCAATACTGAAACCAAAATACAATCCGCCAAGTCGAAGGCTGGAAAGATGACGGAACGAAAAAAAAGTCCTCAAAGTTCATATATGTCAAGCATGCTTTAAAATCTCCGAACTAGTATCAGTATCGGCCAATAGCTTTTAGTATCAATGATGTCAATATTGGTCATTAATATCAGAAATATCGCTCATATCAGCAATATTGACACTGGTATCGGCCGATATTATAAGATTATTATGTATCAGGTGCCTCAAAAATCTGATATGATATGATTGCTATAAATCAGAATCGGCCAATATTTGAAACCATGGTATCAAGTTAATTGAACACTTAACACTCCCCATCACATGGGCCATTTGGCCATGTGGAAAGACCTCCAACTCTGAACTTCTGATGTGGAAGATCAAGGAAGAAGGCGACCAGCAGTTAACCTGTCGAAAGCATCTCTAGCCTGACCTGTTGACAGCAACCTCAAAAAGTCTGTCGATAAGTTTTTACAGTAAGTTTGTGGATTACAGACCTGTCGACAGTTGAAGAGATCTGTCGACAGGCCTACGCATTAGTGTTTCTGATTTTGTTTAGGAGTTATTTTCTGGGTCCGTTTTGGATTCCACTTTGTTTTATTTCTGTTTCTTTATTTTAGTTTCCTAGTTAGGGAAGTACTCTTATTTTATTTGCCTATATAAAGGCCACTATATCCTAGGTTTAATCTAGTATTCAACTTTTAATCAATATACTTTGAGTTTTCCTCATATTTGCTCTTGGTTTTGAGTTGTTCTCTTGGCTCGTGGATTCAGGTCGTTCTTACTCGTGGATTCGAGTATTTATCCTACTGAAGGCTTTTTTAGGGTTCATTAGCGCTAGAACGAGATCTAACCCGCGTCGATCATTTTCATCGCTTCCCCGTCTGCATCAAGTGGTATCAGAGCTTCGATGAATTCTCCGACGATGGCCAAAAACATTGACGAGCAACCAAACCTGTCCGCAAGGATGTATACTTTTGAAGTGAGTCTCAGCACTCTTGAAACAACCATGAACGTTGTGGTCCAAGAACTCAAGATCTCTCTCAAGCTTGATGATCGAAACTAGCCGATGGTACGCATTGAAGCGGGTTGGATCGTCCGGCAAATAACCCTCTGCCGCCACCGTCACCTACATCAGGTAAACTTCATCCACCACCTCTACCTCTCTCAAACAATCCTCGCCTACAACCCCCACCACTAACCCAACCACTTCCTATTCAGCCACCCCAACTACTATCACCCCATATCAACCACCCTCACATCAACCATACCCAAATCAACAACACCCAAATCACCCATATCAATACCCTACACCACCAAACTATCATCTACAACATCCCCAAATTGATGACTTCTCCGGCGAGGACTTCAACAACCCCGCTTATCAGTATGACGACGTTAGAGATGACGGCCTAGCCTACGGAAGGCATGAAAGATTCGCTAATCCTAATCCAAATAGGAGAGGAAGATTTCCTAACCCCAATAGGGAGGCTAGAAATCCTTACCTTAATCATGGTAGGGAAGAAGGATACCCAAATCCTCAGAAGTACAGGATGAAGGTCTTTCAGCGGGAATCTTGATATAGAATCCTTTCTGGATTGGATCTACGAGGTAGATAAATTCTTTGACATGGCTTATGTTCTCATGGAAAAACAAGTTAAATTTGTGGTGTACAAACTCACAGGAGGAGCCGCATGGTGGAACCAAATGCAAATCTTACGAAGACGTCAAGGAAAGCATCCCGTGATGACATGAAGGCACATGAAGCAACTCTTACAAGGTAGATTCCTTCCACCCAACTATCAACAGATCATCTACAATCAATTTGAGCAATGCAGGCAAGGTACGAGGACTGTGACAGCATACACGAAGGAGTTCTATCTCCTAGCGTCGGTGTGATTTGTTACTAACAGAGGAGCAGCGACTGCAAAGTACATCAACGAGTTAAAAATACCTCATCCAAGAGTGTGTGGCCCTCCAAGACTTGTACTTTGTTGACGAAGCACAAAACAAAGCCATGAAGGTTGAAAGGTTGCAGAACAAGGCGTTATCCTTCAAAAACGCGGCAGAAAGAACATCTGGTGGCATAAGACCTCAGCAAGGTTCCACATCAAGCGAACGACCTTCAGCCCGTAAAGTGATTGACGCCCCTCCAGTAAACCCGACGACAACAACTTCCCCCACTACAAAGGGCAAGGAGAATCCATATGCCAAGCCCGAGGTTAGCAAGTGTTACGGTGTGGCGAACCCGGACACAGGTCCAATGAGTGCCCGAATAGGAGGCTCGTCAACATGGTACACTATGAGGACGAAAATGAGGTGTTGATCAAGACCGACTCGAAAGATTCAAATTTTATCAAAGTAGAAGCAGCCACCTGCGTGATCCAGAGGTTGCTATGCAACCAAAAGAACTCCGACACCATACAAAGGCATCAGATTTTCTACTCAAGGTGTTCGGTAAAGAACAAGCTGTGCAATCTCATCATCGACAAAGGCAGTTGTGAAAATATTATCTCTACCACATTGGTGGACTATTTGCAGTTAGAGATAGAGCCACATCCTCACCCATACACCATTGGGTGGATCAAAAAAGGCCTCTGCATCTACGTAATGAATCTTTATCGTGTCCCTGTTTCAATTGGCAAGTTTTATCAAGATTCAGCTACTTGTGATATTGATATGGATGCATGTCATATACTATTGGAACATCCATGGCAACATGACGTCGAAGCTACCCATCGAGGCAAGAGGAACATTTACATGTTCACTTGAGAGGGTAAAAAATTGCCATGAAGCCAATACCTCCACCACCAAAGCCGACTAAAGGAGAAGAGCTAAAGTTCATATCCATTTGCAACTGAGGCGAGTCCTTAGTGGAGTCCAGGGAGACAAAGCAACGATTTGCCTTGGTAGTCAATGAAGAAGTCGGCCTAACAAATTCGAGTTCCTGAGAAGATAAAGCTGATGCTGCAAGAATTCCAAAGAATAGTTCATGACGAGCTTTCAGATGAACTGCCACCCATGAGGAATGTCCAGCACCACATTGATCTGATCCCAGAGCAAGTCTACCCAACCTCCCACACTACCGGATGAATCCAAAGGAGAGTGAAATTCTAAAAGAGAAGGTCGAAGAACTGATTCAGAAGGGACACATTAGAGAGAGTATGAGTCCATGCACAGTACCGGCTCTTTTCACACCAAAGAATGATGAAAGTTGGCGCATGTGCATGGACAGCCGAGCCATCGATTCCCGATACCTCACCTTGATGATATGTTGGATCGATTAGGAGGGTCTTGGATGTTTTCGAAGATTTATTTAAGGAGCAGCTACCTTCAGATTCGCATTAGGACGGGAGAATGAAAGAAGGCATTCAAGACTCTGAAAGGACTGTATGAGTGGTTCGTCTTGCCTTTTGGACTATCCAATGCACCAAGCACTGTCATGAGGGTAATGAACCAAGTGCTTAAACCTTTCTTGGGTAAGTTTGTAGTTGTCTGCTCTGATGACATCCTTATCTACAGTTTTAGCAAAACCGAGCACCTGCAGCATCTACGAGACGTGTTCACCGTTCTTCAAGCAAATGAGTTGTACATCAACTTAAAGAAATGCAACTTCATGACTACAAGCCTGATATTCTTAGGATTCGTCATCAATTCGCAAGGGATCCATGTGGACGAAGAAAAGGTGAAGGTAATCTGAGATTGGCCCACACCAAAGCGCTATTAGGACGAACACGAACACGGGTGTCGGACACGACACGGACAGACACGGGACACGGCAAAATCTAAAAAAAGGATACAGAGACACGGCAAGCAATATTTTATTATTATATATAGATAAATTTTCTCTCCATGTTCCTAATTTTTCGATTTTCTCTCATACTTTTAAAAGTTGCATTGTCATCAACTTTTTCAATGGTACTTTTCGAAGTAGACATTTTTACACAACTCTACCTATGTGAGTAAAATAATGAATAATTAACTTGTCAAAAAATAATCAAACATGAATAATTAATTTTATTAAAGGTAAGATGAAAACAAAATAAAATCTAAATAATTTACATCTATAACTTCTATAAAATAACAAACAAAACAAAAAAAATCTAAAAATAATCTAACTAATACCTTACCTAGTTCATGATGTGTGTAAATTCTATTAACATATTTGCTTATATCAGAACGACATTTTTTTCATATTTATTTAAGCGACGTGTGACTTTTAGATATCTAATACATGACTTTTAAATTTTATTTAATGTCGACACAATGCCAACACGTGATTTTATGATTGTTTAAAATCTGACACGACATCAGAGTCTCTGATACGTGTCGGGCAAGTGTTGATGTCTGATACGTGTCCAACACGGACACGGCACTCTCATTGAAGTGTCCGTGCTTCATAGCCAAAGAGTGCTACTGAAGTAAGGAGCTTCCATTGGTTAGCTAGTTTCTACCGGCGATTCATTCGCAATTTCAGTACCTTAGTAGCGCCTATGACAGACTGTTTAAAGAAGGATTTTTTTTGTTTGGACTGACGAAGCCAAAAGAGCTTTTGCGCTCATCAAGGAGAAGCTTACAAATGCCCCCGTCTTGACTTTTCCAAATTTCGAGAAGATTTTCGAGGTAGAGTGACGCTTACGGAGTGAGCAGTACTCTCACAGAAAAAGAGACATATTGCCTTCCTCAGTGAAAAATTAAATGAGGCGCGGCAAAAATGGTCTACATATGAACAAGAGTTATATGCAGTGTACCGTTCATTAAAGTCATAGGAGAGCTAACTTATAACTAGTGACTTCGTGCTATTTTCAGATCATCAATCACTTCAACACTTCAAAAACCAAAAGCTATAAACAAGATGCATACTAGGTGGGCATTCTACTTTGAGAAATTCAATTTTATGATCCGTCACAAATCTGGAGTAGATAACAAAGTTTCTGATACTTTGAGTCGAAGAGTTTCGCTGTTGATCTCATTACAAAGTGAAATCATTGGGTTCGAACATTTGAAGGAGCTATACAAAGAGGATGATGACTTTGCTGAAATCTGGGAGAAGTGTTTGTCAAGAAGCCTGCACAAGATTTTCATATATTAGATGAATATCTTCTCAAAGGAAGTCAGTTATGTGTATCAAGGACTTCGTTGAGGGAGAAAGTTAGCAAAGATTTGCACGGAGGCGGGCTTGCAGGACATTTTAGGAGAGACAAGACGATGGCAAGTCTTGAAGAAAGATACTACTGGCCCCAACTGGGCAACGATGTGACTACAATTGTGAAAAGCTGCCGCAAGTCGCGAAAGGCTAAGCCCAAAATATGGGCTTGTATACACCTTTGCTCGTCCCAAAAGATATTTGAAAAGATTTGAATATGGATTTTGTGTTAGGACTCCTGGCACACAAAAGGGAGTAGAGCTATCTTCGTGATAGTTGATCGATTATCTAAAATGGCACACTTTATTTCTTACCAAAAGATATCTGATGCACCACATGTGGCCAAATTGTTCCAAGAGACAGTGAGAATGCATGGCGTGTCGAGTTTCATTGTTTCAGATCGAGACAACAAGTTTTTGGCAACATTTTGAACTACCTTACGGAGAAAGTATGACACGTCTTTAAAGGAAAATAGCAGGGCACATCCACAACCGATGGCCAAAAAGAAGTTAATTGTACCCTAGGCAACTTATTGAGGAGCATATGTGGAGATAGACCAAGAGCATGGGATCAAGTTCTGCCTCAAGCGGACTTTGCTTACAATAGAACAACCCACAGTTCAACAGGTATGTCACCATTTTCTATTTCTATCGAAAGGTATCTCATCATCTCTTAGACTTAGCCAAATTGTCCATTGGTGAGAAGTTTAGCAATGCAGTTAGTGCCATGACTGAACAAGTCAGATGTTCAAAAAGAGGTTCGAACAAGGTTGGAGGAATCTAATGCAAGATACAAAATCGTTGCTGACAAAAGGAGAGAAAAGATCTTCGAAGGAGACATGATGATGATACACTTAAGAAAAGAAAGAATTCATGCTGCATCTTACAACAAATTGAAGCCAAAGAAGTATGGTCTGTTCCAAATCGTAAAGATCAATGATAACGCCTGTTGTAGATCTTCCAAGCAATCTGGCGATGTCAAAGACATTTAACGTGGCAGATCTCTATGATTATCACCTACCCGAGTATCTGTATCCAGATAATAACTCAAGGACGAGTTCTTTTTGAAGAGGGAGGGACTGATGTAGTAGATCAAGGAAGAAGGCAACCAGCAGGTAACCTGTCGACAGCATCTCTGGCGTGTCGACAGGTAACTTGACATGTCGAGAGCACCCTCAAAAGGCCTGTCGGCAAGTTTTTAATAAGTTTGTAGATTACAGCCCTGTCGACAGTTGAAGGGATATGTCAACAAGACTGTTACGTATCAGAGTTTCTGATTCTGTTTAGGATTTATTTTCTAGGTCCGTTCTGGATTTCAATTTGTTTTATTTCTGTTTCTTTATTTTAGTTTTCTAGTTAGAGAAGTATTCTTATTTTATTTACCTATATAAGGGCCATTGTAACCTAGATTTAATCTATTATTCAACTTTTAATCAATATATTTTGAGTTTTTCTCATATTTGCTCGTAGATTCGAGTTGTTCTCTTGGCTCGTGGATTCGGGTTATTCTTTCTCGTGGATTCGAGTATTTATCCCTACCTGAAGGCTTTTTCAGGGTTCGTTAGCGCTAGAACGAGATCTAGCCCGCGTCGATCGTTTTCTTCGCTTTCCCGTCTGCGTCAACTTCAATTGAAAAAACAGAGTAAATGGGGTTAGATAAATATATTTTAAATCTGACATAACGAGATTTGAACCCTGTCAGAATTTTAGAGAAAAGGATATGAGAGAGCTTATGAGTGCTCTCTCTATATTCATATTTGTAGGCAAAATCAATTACATCTCATAATATAAACTCATAATGTGAGTAAAACTCCTAATACATAAAGAAATATGACTCCAAATTAGGTAACTATAGGACTCCTAATTAGGTAACCATATGATTCTTAATACATAAAACAATATAACTCCTAATTAGGTAACTGATCTAATCAAAGAGTTTAACAGAACCCAAGACCTCTTGAAATCTAGGGTGCTCCAATACCATGTTAGAAAAACACTTTACCCAAAAGCTTATGTTGTCGGGTTGTGGGCTAACAATGTCTGTCAAGCTAATTGAACACTTGACAAAAGCAAACGATCACTTCCACTAGTAGAAGAACCATTGTCATGGACAATAGTCTCCAAATCAATCTCCACAGAAGTTGAAGGCCTAAATAGTGAGAAACTGACAATTACAACTAACTGAATAATTGAAAAGACCTAAATAGTCTTCACTTTTACATTAACAAAAAGGAACGAAAATTGTAAAACTAGAACAGTAAGGCAAAAAATGGAAAAGAAGATTGAGAGGAAATAGAAGTTACTTCAGAGTTCAACAGTAAGGAAGATTTTGACATGAACCAATAAATATGACCAAAAGGACCAAAATATTAACACAATCCAGCCAGTCCCACAACTAAACCTTACTAGTTCAGCTGAAGAATCAAACCCATCAAATACGTTCATGAGAGAAAATCACAATCAAAATACTAAAACTGCAATTTTTTTTTTATATAATGTTCTAGAAGAAATACCCAGGTAAATTACTCCAAAGGGAAAGAACATTTTCACTCGCTGAATGAGATTCTTACACAATTTTAGGGCAAAATTCAAACTACTCTACAATTAAAGGAAAACTTCAACCTGTGATGCACATCTTTAACACAAATATTTGTCAACTACAAAACAACCCAATACTACAATAGCCCAACAATCCAAACCCAAAAGATCGTGGGTGCACAACCAACAAAAAAGATACTCATGAAAATGAAGTTTGACAGCTACATAGGCGATAAAGGTTTTCCATCCAATGGTAAACCTAAGAAGTATTTGTCAAAAAAAAAAAAAAAACTGGCATATATTCAGTTCCACAAACTTGATTCTTCTTCAGACCAAAAAGCCAAAATTTTGCAAAACAATAAACAAAAACTGCCATGAATACACCGTGACTTTCACAGTCATACAGAGAATCGTGAAAAGTTCAAAGTAGACTACAATAGAATGCTAAAACCGAAAATATACTAGGATTCCAAAAGAATTTAACACACAATTACAGAAAAAAAATGAGTTGGCATTCATCTACGATGATCATGTGAAATTCTCTAGAAAAAACAAAGATAATACATAAAGGCAAACTTTTGTTATTCATCCATAGAGATATGCATACCAGGAGGGGGAAAAGGAAACTCAAACAAAATTACTAGGCATTCATCTAGAGAGATTCATATACAAATAGGCATTTAGACACAAAGGGTCATATATAATTCTACAATAAAATCCAGATAAAATACTGAAACTACAAGAATTTATCATTCACCCACAAAATTGAACTAATTTCAATAGCAATCTTCGACTAAAATAATAAGAACACAAACTTCGGTATTCACCTATATTATTCACATAAAATTATTAAGAAAATGGAAACTAAACCCACAAAATCAGCATAGATTTTCCTATGAATCAAGAAAAGCATTCGAAGGTACTATTACAACAGCCCTAAATTCCAAACAGTCGAAACGCCCGCAAAGACTCGATTTTGGGACTTACCCAGATGATAAAAATCAACCGAAAACCTCTAATCATAAACATTATTAGAAAAATAATCACTATAAAATCACCTGCATTGGTGGTTTCTTCGCAATCAAGCCTTCAGGAATTACACAGGAATTACACGAAACCCATCAAGACCGAGAGAAAATATTTTAAAAAAGAGACGTTTTGAAGAGGGACAATCACGAAAATGGGAATACTTCAATCGATTTTATATTAAAATATTCACAAAACTGTTGCCAAAACAACAGGGAGTGATAGATACCAGCTTTTCGGCCGATACGGAGATTTGTCCGTATCATTTCGGAGTCTGCAAAGCGGCGACTTCTTGATTACTTGCCAGGAAGCTTCCATCTACACAAATCAACTGAGAGCCCAAGAGAGAAAAATTTACAAAAAGATTCATGTTTTTCTTCTATTTGTGGGATGGAATCATTTGTTGATGTGGATTAATTTAGCCATCATTTGGCCCTTTTCTTCTACTTATCGGGGCTTTACTTTGGAGTGCGGTTATTTAAATTCAAATAAGTCGTAAGTAGCCAAAAAATAAGTTAAGATTTTCTGCTTATCACTTCTTTGATTTTAAACTGAGTTTTAATTTCAAATTGGAAGGTATAACTAGATTTTTACACTTATATTGGGCGTGTAGAATATAAGGATATTTATGATAATTTGAAGTACATATTTACTAATTTATTGGGTCTACTAACTTATGAGCCTATTAATTTCTTTGAGTTTAAATAACCTCACTCTTTACTTTGACAGCATTGCGGATGTTCACTTATCTTTATTGCTTTATAAGGAAACATTATTTTTTGTTCCTTGCTATTTTGTTTTGTCCATCCACTCACACTAGATCAAATAGAGTGGTCGGTTACTCATCTGAAGAAAGAAACCTTGAAACAGATTAATAAAACATGTGACCAGTCAAAAAGAAGTAACAAATTCAATACTTAAAACGTTATGAGAAGAATTTTCTGCTTAAGAAGGGAGAGGGTGGGTCCTAAGAAGGGAGTCTAAAGGTAGAGCCAAGGGTTTTCCGTAAGGGTGTTAAACTTTTGCTATAAAATAGCATATAAAAGAAATAAAAAAATTGTATGAATAACATTATAAATCTAAGAGGGTTTTCATAATTTTAGGGGTATCAATTGATACCCCTTGATACCCCCTAGCTCCGCCACTGGGGGATCCCATCTGTTTTTAGAAAAGACAGACAAAACTTATAAATTTAAAAGTGTCTTTCAAATTATTGATATTGCCTTAATTCCCTTAATTTTAAAACATTAGAACAAATAACAACCAGCTGAGCACTGCTCAAGCTGCATTACACATCCTTCTCTTATGGAAAGTTGTGAGTTTGAATCTTCCAATTTGTGGCGAGCTAAGGAATTTTTAGGACTAAATTTGTGGAGTGCCCTAAGACGTGTATTATACAGTGATTACACTTTGCGGCATACAGGAGGTCACTAGGCAAATAGGGTTCATGGAGATTCACTCACGGTGTGTGAAGGCCTGGGCATGGAGGCTCTCATGAGAGTTTCTTTCTCCCATGATGGTGAAAGTTTTTTTTCCCTACAAGGAGTTGTGATGTAAACCTGCAGACCTTTCTCAAACCAAAAAAAAAAAAGGGAGAGAGAGAACAAATACCATGATGGGGATCCTTTTCTTGTTTTTACTACTACATTTAAAAAAATAATAAGTGAAGAATGTCCTACAAAAAGGATCAAGAAACTCTACGAAGACTCCTAAGTTTTCCTATCTTGAGGTAGTTAAGCATGTCAAGTAATAAAGTTAACCTTCCAACCGTGGATGTAAGATTGGAAGAGGTAACTCCTTGGCAACACAAATATTTGCAACCACCTTCCTTTTTTCTTCACTAAGTATGAAGAGAAGCATACACGTCAACATCTTAAAGGGAGGATAAGGCCGGCACAATCAACTATACCTACAATGTTGAGAGAACATGCTTGATCCTCATGTATTGGAATCATCATTATGGATTTTAGTAGGTCAGGACACTTGAGGGGTTAAGCCTTTGTCTAAATTTGGGATACAGTAGGGCTGAACTTGGGTTAGGGCTTATCACAGGCCAAACCACAACCTAACCTTGATCCCTTTGAAATAATTTATGTCTTGTAGTATTGATGTGTGTGTTTTATATACATATTTTATATCACTTTTTATGTCTATTATTTGTCATATTTAATTTTACATGGGTATTTTGTTAGTGTTATGTTGTAAATTTTATGTCGAGAGCAAATTAGAAGAAAAAGAACGAAAATTGACGAATTGGCGATATCAAATGAACAAAAAGATACAGAACCAGAGATCTGAAGCAGAGTTGGAATATCTCAACAGAGCCTTCACACAAAATTAGAAATTTTATAAAAATCTAGGACTGAAATGGACCAAGTGTTCAGCCACCCAGCCGTATATTTCGGCAATCAGTCTTGGACCAGTCAACGAGAATGTTAACTCAGAGGTCAAGCAGAGCGTCAATACAGTAAGAAGTTCGGCCAGCCAGCCAAATTTTCAGTCAGCTGGCCGAACTATGGCGGTGATTATGGATAAAATTTTCCTAGAAATTCGTGTAATTTTGAAAACCTAGGCTTTTATATTCGACTTGGGTTCTACTGCTCTTTGTTCTATATAAACGCCGCCAAGCCTCTTGTAAACCACAACAATTTAATTCTGTCTTTTAATAGAGCGAAAATCAATTAAATTTTTGTTGTTAGCCATTAATTCTCATAGTACTTTTGGCAGGATCGTCAAGACTTCATCTTTCTTTGTGCTCTCTTACCTTTTTTTTACTTTTCTCTTTATGATTTTATTCCATCACCTATTCTTATATTATAACATGTTCTATTTTCTTAGTTATGAACTAATTTTTCATAACTAGGGGCATGATATAGGGATTGCGTTGAGAATAATAGATTATGTTTTGTGCAAATTCTCCTATGTGTTTTATAGAGTTTAAATCTTTTATATGCTAAGTTGTTAAATCTATGCTTTATTGTTACAATTGGTGCGCACAATTGATTAGAAGGTTAGGTTAGAGTCCGAGAGGAGATAACTTAGCAAAACCTTATAGGATTAACAACCATAACTCAAGACGTTAAGACGTAAGAGTTGTGCAGTCAGGTAGGAATATTCATCATACTTAATGCAATTTCTAACTAGCAATCTACTACATCGAGAGATTGTAAATTTTAGATTTAGAAAATAGAATCGGTATTATTCGAGAGAAACTACTAATTAGGATAGGGAATTCTGATTGTTAGTATAAGTAGGATGAATTAGTACAAGCATAATATTTTATCTGATTACAATCACTAAAATCATTACCCTATTTCTTTTCATAATTAAAGCAAACCTTTTTAGTAGTAGTTTAATCATAACATATTCCAATTAAATTGATTATTCAAATAGAACTAGAAAAGATTAAGTTGATACTTGAAACAATAATTCTCGTGGGAATGATACTCTACTCACTACTATATTACTTGAAAACGATTTGTACATTTGCCATTCGAAGCTTATCACATCAAGTTTTGGAGCCGTTGCCGGGGATTGTATAATTTTCAATATCAACAATATTAATTACTATTTTGCTTTGAATTCTATCTGTAGATCTAATATAAAATCTTTTTCTCTGTAAGTTACAGGAAGTTCAACATCAACAGAGCACATAGTTTGGCCAGGTAGCCGAATTTTCGGCCAGGTAGTTGAACTCCTGTTCTGAACGGAGTTGAGCTCTCTCCAGATTTACTGTTACTAGTTGATGAGACGTTCTAGGAGCGCAGAACTCATGGAACCAGATCTAGAGATCGACAGAACCTTCAGACGCTTGCTTAAGGAGAGAGGAGATCGAGAAAAAGCGATGGTGGAACAAAACGAGAGAAAAGCCTTGAGAGATTACGCTGTTCTCTCTCTTACAGGAGCCAATTCATGCATCATTGCACCAACAATTCAAGCAAACAATTTTGAACTGAAGCCGAGGCTAATTCAGATGGTACAACACACATGTCAATTCGGGAGATTCCCACGTGACGACCCCAATGAACACATCTCTAGTTTTCTAGAGATATGCGACACACAAAGGATTAATGGTGTGTCTCCAGGGGTAATAAAGCTGAAACTTTTTTCTTTTTCTTTGAAGGATAAAGCGAACACATGGTTCAATTCTTTACCTAAGAATACCATAGCAACATGGGATTAAATAGCAAATAAGTTCCTCACAAAGTACTTTCCTCCATCTAAAGCGACAAAACTCCGAGGTGATCTCACAACCTTCACCTAACTTGAATCTGAAAACATCTATGGAGCTTGAGAAAGATACAAAGGATTGATCAGGAAAGTCCTACATCACGAACTTCCTACTTGGTTGGAAATCCAATTCTTCTACAATGGATTGAATTTAAATACCAAGATGATAATTGACGCGGCCGCGGGAGGAGTACTCATAGGCAAGGAACGTGATGAGGCATACGAGCTTCTGAGGAGATGGCCTCAAATAGCTACCAGTGACAATCAGATCGAGCGATGTCAAGAAAGGCGGCCGAAGTACATGAGATAGACGCAATCTCTAAAATACATGCACAACTTGCATTGTTAACAAAGAAACTCGATGCAACCAATGTAAGTGTCATTCAAACTCAAAACCCTCCATATGATGAATTTGCTGCAGAGCAACTAGCTAATGAAGGACAAGTTGGCAACTTTGGGTCCCTTCAACCAAGCAAGAAAACTACGTGAACAATTTTCAGAGGAATAATAACCCCCTATTCGAACACGTACGCACCAGCTTGGAGGAATCATCCTAATCTAGTATGGGGTGCAACAACAACAACAATGCTCCAAGGACGAATAACTTTTAGCAACAGCAAGTAAGGCCATCACCACCACAAGAGAAGAAGTAAGCCCGGAGGAGACAATGCAACAGCTCGCCGCCGCCACACAAACATTCATGACCGCCACAGACACCAATCTGAAGAATCAAGTAACTGCAATTTATAACCTAGAGGTGCAGATGAGTTAAATTTCCAGTATGCTATCCAATCGACCACAGAGATCGTTACCAAGCAACACGGAGGTAAATCCTAAAGAACACGTCAAGGCAATCACGTTAAGAAGGGAAAAAGTTTAAGCACAAGACCAAGTCTCTAGAGAAGAAAACCTCCAATAGACACTGGAGATGAAAACTCAGAAAAAGAGAAGGAGGCAGGAGATATACAAAGCCAAAATTTAGCCAGCCAGCCAAAATCTCGGCCAGGTAGCTGAACTCTAGAAGATTCTCAGGCTCTGTAAGGTCCTACAGAGAAGTCAGTTATCAAGCCATATGTTCCCTCACTTCATTTCCCTAGAAATACAAGCAAAAGCCTATAGATAAGCAGTTTGTTCAATTTCTAAATATGTTTAAAAAAACTGCATATTAACATTCTTTTTGCAGAGGCCCTAACACAAATGCCTAAGTACGCAAAGTTTATGAAGGAGATCCTAAGAAATAGGAAAAAACTTGAGGATCATGAAACATTAATGTTGAATGAAGAATGTAGTGTTATTCTGTTAACCAAAGTTCCCTCCAAAGCTCAAGGATTCAGGAAGTTTTTCTATACCTTACATTATGGAAAAATTAAAATTCGATAATATTTTATGTGATCTTGTGCAAGTATAAATTTAATGCCTCCCTCTATTTTTAGGGCATTTGGTTTAGGAGAACCGAAGCAAACTACTGTCTCACTCCAATTGGCGGATAGATCAATAAAATACCCACTTGATGTTATTGAAGATGTGCTTGTTAAAGTCGACAAGTTCTATTTCCTTGTAGATTTCTTCGTGCTTGACATGGAGGAAGATAGTAATGTTCCCCTCATATTCGGCCAACCTTTCCTAGTCACTGGAAGAACTTTGATTGATGTGGAAGAAGGAGAACTCATCCTTCGAGTGCAAGATGAGTAAGTTACTTTCAAAGTTTTTAAAGTCACACCACAACCATCGACTATCGAGCAGTGCTTCAAAATTGATACCAAGGACAAGCAAATAGTTAAAGTAATAAAAGAGGAGCCTCAAAAGTTACTTAGCAAAGAGTCTAATCAGCCCAAGTCCACCAAGTCCAAGAATGCAAAAATTGAGAAGCAAAGTTTCTACTTGAAAGCTGCACCGCCAAACCAAATATGAAAGAAAGTCCAAAAGATTGCAAAAAGCTTATCGAGGCTAACACCTTCTATACATGAGCCTCTATGAAGATTAGAGAAAGTCTAGCTAATGATTATAACTTAAAGCGCTTCTTGGGAGACAGCTCAAGTTTTCTAACTTCTTTTATTATTTTTTCATTTTTATTTTTTAGTACTAACTTGTGTCTTCTGTATGTCAGGTACCCCACTTTGTAGACTGAACCAATACTCCCAGATGAATCGTAAAATCACCACAAACATGAGCACTAAAAGACAAAGCATCAAAGGACCAGAAGTTCGGCCAGGTAGCCGAATTTTCGGCCAGCTAGCCGAACTCTGGTGGGCATTTGATCAGGAATTTTTCAGGTGTAAACTTTCCAAATTACCTGTCTTTCTGGATCTGTTTCCGAGATATGTGGTTTTCAAAATTGCTTTGTTTGTGATAAATAAAATATTGATTTAATAATGGATTTCTTTTTGAATTTAAAAATTTTGGGGTGATTCTCAATTCTGATTTTGTACATGGAGACATGCCAATGTTTAGGTATAGGAGAGGGGTCTAGGATTTTTCTTTTATATTTTACTTTTTCTTTATTTTTAGGTTAGAATTTTTATTTATTTCTTTTCTTTTTAGGATTTTTCTAGATTTTTTTTCTTTTGCTAACTGAAATTTTTTAAATTTCAGTAAGTTTACCTAGTTGTAAGGAATTTAGTAACTATATAACTTGAATTGGATAAACAATATCAATTTAATAGAATTTTAAAGTTTTTTAGTAGAGATGAAAAATTTTAAAATATTATTGTCATCTAGTATTTTTCCATGTGAATATGCATCTTATTTACACTTACACATTGGTTTAACCTTTGAATATTGAAGATTACTTAATACTTTAAAAAAAGAAGAAAAACTTAATTATTAAGTAGCTAGATACTTTGGCCTCAAGAAGCCTTGGTATTTACGTGAAAGATAGTTAAGTAAATTGAAAAAATATAAAATATATATATATTAACAAGTCTAATGATCAATTAGTTAGATATCTTGACCTCAAGAAGCCTTGATATTTACACGAAAGAGAATTAGATTAGTTATATATATATATTAAAAAAAAGAAGTGCTTAAAGGGCAACGAAGTGGTAATACTTCAAAACTTCTATATTGTAAAAAAAAAGGGAAAGAAAAAAAATTTTAAGTATGTAAGTTTGAATCAAAATCCCAAGTTAAGAGTTATATACATTCACGAAGATGCATAGGATCAGAATACTTAGGAAGGATGGTCATATAGGCTAAAATTTGAAAATCTCTACAAAATAGATGATAGAATTCTTGATGAGAGATTGAAGTGGATAATGAGAGTTTATGATAATTAGAAAATTATACATTAGTGATGCTTATCACTTCAAAAAAATATTTTGTCTTTCTTTATTTTTATTTTTTTCTATTTTCTTTATTTTTGGTTATTCTTTTTATCTAAATCTCTTCTCATCTTTTAAATTCTTTCACCAAATTTTTTGGGTGTAATTCATTGAAAACCCTTACGAGACAACACTCGTCCACTAGGATAACCTAGGGGTTTAATGCTTATTGTACATGCTAATTACAATCGTGAGTCCTACGAAAGTGGATTAGGATTTTATTTTTAGGATTTTTATTTTTCTTTTTCTTTTTAGATTAGGATTTTACTCGAAGACTAGTAAAAAGTAGGTATGGGGGTGTGATGTGTGTGTTTTATATACATATTTTACATCACTTTTTATGCCTATTATTTGTCACATTTAATGTTGCATGGGTGTTTTGTTAGTGTTATTTGGTAAATTTTAGGTCAAGAGCAAATTAGAAGAAAAAGAGCGAAAATTGGCGATATCAAATGAACAAAAGAGATGTAGCACCAGAGATCTGAAGTAGAGTTGGGACATCTCAACAGAGTCTTCACACAAAATCAAAAATTTCGCAAAAATCTGGGACTGAAATGGACCAAGTGTTCGGCCACCCAGCCGTATATTTCGGCCAGACAGCCGTGGACCAGTCAACGAGAATGCCAACTAAGAGGTCAACGCGAGTCAAAAAGTGGAGCGCCAATAAAGCAAGAAGTTCGGTCAGCCAGCCGAATTTTCAACCAGCTGGCTGAACTATGGCAGTGCTTATGGATAGAATTTTTTTAGAAATTCGTGTAATTTTGAAAACTAGATTTTTGTATTCGATTAGGGTTCTACTGCTCTCTGTTCTATATAAACGTCGCCAAGCCTCTTGTAAAACACAACAATTTAATTCTCTCTTTTAATAGAGTAAAAATCAATTTAATTTCTCCTGTTAGTCATTAATTCTCAGAGTACTTTCAGAAGAAAATTCGTCAAGGCTTCATCTTTCTTGGTGCTCTTTTACCTTTCTTTTACTTTTCTCTTTAATTGATTTTATTCCTTGATCTATTCTTATATTATAATGTGTTCTATTTTCTTAGTTATGAACTAATTTTTCATAAATAGGGGCATGATGTAGGGATTGTATTGAGGATAATAGATTATATTTTGTGCAAATTCTCCTATGTGTTTTATAAAGTTTAAATCTTTTATATGCCAAGTTGTTAAATCTTATGCGTTATTGTTATAATTGGTGCGCACAATTGATCAGAAGGTTAGGTTAGAGTTCGAGAGGAGATAACTTAGCAAAAGCTTCTAAGATTAACAACCATAACTCAAGACATTAAGACATAAGAGTTATGCGGTCAGGTAAGAATATCCATCATGCATCTTTTAACTGGCAATCTACTAGATTGAAAGATTGTAAATTCTAAATTTAGAAGATAGAATTGGTATTATTCGAGAGAAAGTACTAATTAGGACAGGGAATTCCAATTGTTAGCATGAGTAGGATGAATTAGCACAAGCATAATATTTTATCTGATTACAATTACCGAAATCATTAGCCTAGTTCTTTTCATAATTAAAGCAAACCTTTTTAGTAGTAGTTTAATCACAACATATTTCAATTAAATCGATTATTCAAATAGAATTATGAAAGATTAAGTTGATACTTGAAATAATAATCCTCGTGGGAACGATACTCTACTCACTACTATGTTACTTGAAAAACGATTGGTACACTTGTCATTCGAATCTGCACACATCGAGTATTAAGCCTCAATCAACATTATATGGTCTCTCAATCTTTATATGCTAACAATGTACTATCTACCTTAGAACTTTAATTGTATCCTCTCTTTGTGTGTGCTACCCAACTAGTGTAACACCCCGCTCCCGGAATACGTGCTTAATTGCGTATTCAGATTTTCAGTCGTATTTTTTTTGATTTACTTTCTGTATTTGTTTTGTATTATGAGATACTTACATGATCGTTTTGCCTTGGATCTGGATTCGTGAACTCGGAGTCAGCCCTAATCTGAACCGGGAACCCGATCCTAGTGAGTTGCTTGATTTGATCTTTTCGCTATTCCAATTTGACAGATTTCAGTTTTAAACATCATTTTCTAATATTTTAGATTTTCTATGATTTTCTGGAATTTTTCAGAATTAAATTGAAATTCTTCAAAACCGGGGTCGACCGATACCGCTGACCGATTCTCGAATTTTTAATTTACAAGCGGAGTTGAATTTTTAGAAACGGCTTTCCTGTAACTTCTTAAAATCACATTTTCTATCTAAATACTTTTTCTGAGAATTTTCTAAAACTATCGAAATTCCACTAGTTTTGGTGTCGGCCAGTATTACTGGTTGATTCCAGAAATTTTAGTTTACAACTGGAATCAAATTTCTAAATTCCTCTTTCATATTTCTTCTTAGAATTATATTTTCTCCTTTCAGGCATTTTCTGAGATTTTTCAGATTTTATCAAAAATCCGACTTACCCGGTGTAGACACCGTCCACAGTGGATTCTGGGATTTTTATCTTGAAAATGAGATTGAATTTCTGAAAACTGATTTCACTAAAAATCTTAATATAATATTTATTATTTTTGAGAATTTTGGGAAGCTTTCCAAGCTACTTTATTTTTTGAACTTTTCCGGAGTTTTCGGTGTTTTCCCAGATACCGGAATAGTACCCAGATATTTTTTCACTTTTCTCTCTCCTCGCTAGATGCGAGTTTCACCAACTTAAGATTCTGCATTTAATGCAGAGATCCTCTCCATACTGTATTTAATGCTCTGCTAATCAATTCCAATCAAGTCATTATGACTTTTGTCCTTTGTTAAACGCAAAACTCGCGTTTATTCTCTTGGACGCGGATTTTTCTCCGCATCCAGTTCAATTTGCCCAGACGCAGCTTGGTGTCATGTGGACGCAACTCTTCTTGAGTGAAACGCAGGTTTCATTCCATAGGGAATTTCAATGCCAATATTATAATATTTTCTCCCCCTTATAAAACCACCCCCACTCCTTCTCTCTCTTTCATTTCTCTTCTTCCTCTTCATTTTGCAGCCAACAGAGAAGCCTCCAGCAGCCAAGAACTCTTGTTCCCTCCTTTGGCCACCCATTTCTCCACCATTTTCCCTCCATTTTCACCACCAACACCACCATCTCTTTCTCCTCCATCTCCTCCTCCATTCCAACAACAACAAACACAACAATCCCATCTTCACCACCTTCTTCTTCCTCTTCTTTTCCACCAAATAACTCATTTCCACCACCACCTTCTCCACCATCTCCACCACCATATACACCACCTTAGCCACCACGAACCACGCCATCTCCCTCTCCTCGTCGTACTCTTTCCGACGAGCTATTGCTTCGCTCTCCAAAATCCCTTTTGCAAAACTCCAAAAATCCATTTTTAACTACACTTGCACCCCATGAATGCTTGGGCTTGGGCTTGAGCTACCGGATTCCGGCCACCTCCGGCCGCCGCCGGCGACCGCCGGCCATCGCTGGCCATCATCCCCTCTTCCATTCTTCTTTCTTTTCTTTCATTTCTTCTTCCTTTCCTTCCCTTCTTTCTTTCTACTTTTCTTCTTCTTTTTCCTTATTTTTCCATTCCTTCCCTGATTTCCTGCGTCTCTCTCTTTCTGCGTCTCTTTCACATCCCCCCTGTCACTCTCTTTAATTACTAGACGCGGATTTTACCCCTGCGTCTGAGTAGTTATTTAACGCGACATTCGCGTTCTTATATCAACGCAACGCGGAGTTCATACTCGCGTCTGCGTTCTCCTCGTGTCCCTGCTAGTTTTCGGTCCTCGAACCCCGCGTTCGTGACCTCTACGCGACGCGACTCTCGCGTCTGCGATTCCCACGTCTCCATTTTCTCTTCTCCCTTTATTTGAACGCGTTTACGCGTTGATTTCCTGGATTCCAGAGCTTGGGATTTCACGGTGTTTTTCGAAGTTCTAGGCGAGTGTTCTCGCTTTCTCATTGGACTTTCCCGCATCGTCGGGTTGACTTGCATAACATTATGTATTTATATCGGTGTTCTCGTTTGGTATTGTGATGTCATACTTGTTATATTAACTGTTGACATACACATGTCTGTATCATACTTGACAACTGACGTGTTACCACCTGACATGACTTACTACCTAGCATATGTTTTACCACCTGCTTCTTGACACGTTGATACTTGAACCCCTGAAATAGGGAGGCTCCTGACTTTACTCCTGTTGATCCCCATAATGGGATAACCATGAATATAAGATTACTATGAATACTCTGTGGACATTATTACTGGATAAATTATTATAAGTAGACAACTTGTACCTGGTTTGGGGGAAACTGATGGGCCCTGATTAATCATGTTTATGGTGGTCTTATTGAGCCGCACGTGGCCACATACTTGAGGGATCACCTGGCGGCTACCAGGGATTCCGTGGGGTGTGCTGGCACCCCTACTCCTGTTTATTCCTGCCGGTATGCACACGCCCTAGGCCTATTTCTATGGGATCTGCGATACTCTATTCCTGTTCGAGCGTGAATAAGTCCCGGTACCTAGCGGTACGTTCCGGCTCAGCACCGGATACTCCTGAACCGTTGTCCCGGGCATGTATGGGGCCCATCCGAAATATGATTCATCGAACTTTATCAGTTTCCAAATAACTTGCTCTATAAGTTGTGAGTGGAAGTATGTGGAATGGGACGCATACTGAAGCCTGGAACTTAGACGGCCCCTATTATAATCATATGTTAATATGCTATTTTGTTGTGCCATTTTGTAACTCGGGTTGTACGTGCTTGGATTACGGTGACATGGGATAAAGGTATATAAATGAGGGTTTCCTTGTTTGGATTATTCCTTCGAAGTATTGATCGCATGGAGCCGTGACCTAAACCCGTACAATCGGATTTGCTCGTATTCGGTTTTATTCGGTTTTGTCGGTTTTATGTTAGTTTAGGAGATATCTGGTGTTGTCCTATTTACTTTATTTCTCGTCTCGTTACTTTCCCTTATCTTATCATACCATGAGTATCCTCTGCTTGATATCACTTGTTATGTATCTGTTGGCCCAAGGTTACAATCACCCATGATTAGTGTATTTTGATGATTACAAAACATATTAGTTATTTGTACTAATAACAATTGTTGTTTAAGTGTGTTTCAGATTTCTATTCATTCTAGAAGTCTTCTCTCACAAATACAAGGATTTGGACTCAAGTCAACTCCAATTGGGCTCAAGGAACAAGTGTTGAAGATCATATGAAGAAGCCTATTGAAGATCTTGAAGTCTTAGAATCATTGTAAGAAATAGAATGTTAAAGTTTGAGTATATGAAATTTGGCTCTAGGATTTGCACACACATTTGTTTCATATATTTCCTATGTTTTGAAAATGTTTATTTCTAAGTTTTATGCCTTAGTTTATATATACATGTACCAAAAGCTTTAATCTTGAAAATCTTGTTTAAAACATGTGTATAAACTATTTTCTGCATAATACTTAGCTATATGTATTTTTAAAATATTTTTCAAAATTTTTCTAACTCAAAACTAGTCCAGTTTTTCTGTTTCAGGCAACTTCGGTCGACCGGCCCGGTCGACCGGCGATGTGTCTGGACATGCACTGTTCGTGCATGTCTGTCGGTCGACCGAACCGGTCGACCGATGGAGAGCAAATTGCTCTCGGGTTATTTCGGTCGACCGGACCGGTCGACCGAAAGAAGGAAACTGTGTTTCCTCTTTTGGGACGGTCGACCGGACCGGTCGACCGGGCGCCAACGGCTCTTTGCAGCTGTGCTGGCGGTCGACCGGACCGGTCGACCGCCAGGCCTGCAACAAGCCTAACGGCTCTTTCCTCTTTGGGCAGTTCTGAAAAACTGTTTTATTTTCAGCTTTAACAGATTTTTGGAGAGTTGTTGGGGAGCTTTTTCAGAGAAAATAAGACAAAAAGAAATTATTTTTAACCTATTTTCTAACCCTATAAATAGAGGAGAAGTCTCTCTTGCGTTTCACTAAGAAAATCCTCAAGTTTGTGTTGTTTTCAAAAGAGAAAAGAAAGAGTTTTAAAGCCTTCATTCCAATTCTTTTTGAGCTAGTTTTTCAGTTGTGTTTGATTGCTAATATCACTCTACAACTGAAGTTTTTCTCACCACACTTCATAGAGCCAAAAATCCTATACTCATTCTATAGTGAAGTTGTAATTGAAGTGAGAGTGTTTGTAAAAGAGTTTGAGAAATAGTGTAGTGATCTTGTTGTGATCACTTTGTTCTTGTATTCCTTTCCTTGTGGAGCAACCTCTTCGGTAGAGGTCATTTGTACTCGGTGGAGCTCGGTGCTCGGTCTTCGGTAGACCAAATTGTAAAGGCGTCCTCGGTGGATAGTGGAAACCCTTCACGGAGGTGGAGGCGGGGAGTAGAGCGGTGGCTCGAACCTCGAAACAAATCACTTTGTTTGCGATTGCCTTTGCGTCTAATTCTTGCTTTACATTCCAATAGCTCCTTATTGCTTTCTATTGCATACTTGTGATATTGTTTAATTCTCTTGTGCTAATATTTGCTTGCTTGTAATTCTTGTCATATATTATTGTGTTTGCATCATTTTTCATATTATTCATTTCATACTTGTGTGTGCCAATCCCGTACTCATCCAACAAGAGCTTCACATAGCGCCTCAACCCATATCAAGGGGAATCAAGAGGAGTTTAGTCCAGAGCCTCGCAAGAGGAATTCGGCTACACTTGTTGAATTGTACTAAGTGAGCCTCACTTGTTTTAGGTTCCGCATTTAGAGAGTTAAAATTTTTTAAGATTAGCAATCACACCTATTCACCCCCCCTCTAGGTGTTTTTCAGTATCTACTTGCTTCTGCATGCTTATGCTCACGACACGGATTTCAATGCATGCTTATGATTCGATTTTATCGATACACATATGCTTATCCTTGCACGCCATCTGGTTTTCGCCTCACCACTCGCCTGGGGAGTTCTGACTCCTCTGGATCCTCATGTCCAGGTCCTGGAGCTTGGACCGAAGGGGACCATCTTGCTGAGGACCAAGCTTACTTCTGTGGAGCAGACAGATCAACTGTAGCTCCAGTCCCATCCTTGCTCCCCCTTGTTGGCTCGCGGCTTCTCCAGTTATGTCGTGAGCGCCCTTTTGTACTGTTCATATATGTACATCTTTTTGTATTCTCGCATTTGCGCCTATCAGGTGATGTAATATTATTGTAATATTTATCACCTCTGGTGATAACTTTGTAATTGTACTCATATGTTGGAATGTATAATGCACCACTTGCTTCCGTACTCTGATTCTTGCCTGTACTGATGCTTAGCGTATATACGTGGGGGTATTTCTGACCTACGTATATACGTTGCAGTGACGTCTCCGTACCCGCAGGATCGGGGCGTTACAGGGTGGTATCAGAGCCTAGGCTCTCACATCCTCAGTACGTCCAGACGGCAAATTAATGGTAAAGAAATTTGCAACTGGAATACAAGAGTCCTGATTATACAATCCACTACAAGTGCAGAGTTATCTATCCCTTCCTTCTGATCCATTTCTTGAATCCTAAGACCTTCAATCTTTCACCTTCCAGTTTCTTCTTGTTACCCTCTCCAACCAACTCAAATATGGAAAGACGGGGAACACGTAATGGTGCTGGTACTTCTCAAGATGGACCCAACAAAGACAATGATGGTATGATGAGGATACTTCAAGGGATGATGCAGAGTCAACAACAACAGACAGAGCTTCTACGTCAAGGACTGTTAGTTACACCCCGAGAGCAAAGGCCAGGCAACGTGTCAGACTTCAGGAGATTACAACCGGCTATCTTTTCAGGCACAGAGAAGCCCCTGGATGCAGAACAGTGGCTGATAGACACAACAGATCTTTTGAAGGCGGCCCGAGTCCCCGATGAGAACCAAGTGGAAGTGGCCAAAATACAATTGAAGGATGTGGCCCGAACATGGTGGTTGGCGGAAGAAGCAACACTGGAGAAACCCATCACATGGGACCAGTTCTCAAAGGGTTTCTACGAGAGATTCTTCTCTGCAACAGCTCAAAGGGACATGGAAGAACAATTTATCCGCCTGCAGCAGCGCAACCGGTCAGTGGATGAATATGCTGCTGAATTCTTGAGGCTCAGCAGATTTGCTCCCTTCATGGTGGCAGACGAAGAAAAATGGGCCAGCCGATTTCAGCAAGGGCTAAAGATGGACATCCAGATGTATCTTATTCCTCAACAGCTGAAGACATACTCCCAGGTTCTCTCCATTGCCCGTGAAGTAGAACGAGGACTGGAGAAGAAGAATGAGAATCAGGTGCAAAACAAGTCAGTGAAAAGACCCTTTCAGTTGATGAACGAAGAAGACGCAGCCAGGACCACCACGGGCCGATAGTCAAGCGACCATTCCGACCTCCACTTCAGCAGATGATATGCGGGTACTGCCAAAAGCCCGGACACCTCCAACGCAACTGCCGAAGGGCTAATGGACTATGTTTGGTATGTGGATCCGTAATCACTCGACAGGTGGTTGCCCATTCAAGAGGACCCATCCAACACCATCAACATTTCCAACACCCAACACCCCCAGCACTTCCAGCCCCACCACTGAGAGGAAACCCAGAACTCGTTGATCGAAGAACCCAATTTCCGCCCCAGCAGTATGATCAGCCACAGAGAGGAGTGAGAACTAGAGCAGATCATGGTAGAGGTCAAGTCTACAACATGGCGGCAGAGGCATCAAACGAAGCAGCAGCAGAATGTGAAGCTCGGTATCCGGAACAGGAACCTTGAGGATGTCACTGTAACCGCTACCCATGATCTTTTGTATTTTGAGTTGGTAATCTTTCATAAATATTCCACTTTATCATTCTCTCATTATCGACCCTGATCTCTCCTGTGTTCATCTTCCCCTTATCGAAATTGCGAGGACGCAATTTTTGTAAGGTGGGTGGGTTGTAAGACCCCGCTCCCGGAATACGTGCTTAATTGCGTATTCAGATTTTTCAGTCGTATTTTTTTGATTTACTTTCTGTATTTGTTTTGTATTATGAGATACTTACATGATCGTTTTGCCTTGGATCTGGATTCGTGAACTCGGAGTCAGCCCTAATCTGAACCGGGAACCCGATCCTAGTGAGTTGCTCGATTTGATCTTTTCGCTATTCTAATTTGACCGATTTCAGTTTTAAACATCATTTTCTAATATTTTAGATTTTTTATGATTTTCTGGAATTTTTCAGAATTAAATTGAAATTCTTCAAAACCGGGGTCGACCGATACCGCTGACCGATTCTCAAATTTTAATTTACAAGCGGAGTTGAATTTTTAGAAACGACTTTCCTTTAACTTCTTAAAATCACATTTTCTATCTAAATACTTTTTCTGAGAATTTTCTAAAATTATCGAAATTCCACTAGTTTTGGTGTCGGCCAGTAATACTGGTTGATTCCAGAAATTTTAGTTTACAACTGGAATCAAATTTCTGAATTCCTCTTTCATATTTCTTCTTAGAATTATATTTTCTCCTTTCAGGCATTTTCTGAGATTTTTCAGAGTTCATCAAAAATCCGACTTACCCGGTGTAGACACCGTCCACAGTAGATTCCGAGATTTTTATCTTGAAAATGAGATTGAATTTCTGAAAACCGATTTTACTAAAAATCTTAATATAATATTTATTATTTTTGAGAATTTTTAGGAAGCTTTCTAAGCTACTTTATTTTTTGGACTTTTCCGGAGTTTTCGGTATTTTCCCAGATACCGGAATAGTACCCAGATATTTTTCCACTTTTCTCTCTCCTCGCTAGACGCGAGTTTCACCAACCTAGGATTCTGCATTTAATGCAGAGATCCTCTCCATACTGCATTTAATGCGCTGCTAATCAATTCCAATCAAGTCATTATGACTTTTGTCCTTTGTTAAACGCAAAACTCGCGTTTATTCTCCTGGACGCGGATTTTTCTCCGCATCCAGTTCAATTTGCCCAGACGCAGCTTGGTGTCATGTGGACGCAACTCTTCTTGAGTGAAACGCAGGTTTCATTCCATAGGGAATTTCAATGCCAATATTATAATATTTTCTCCCCCTTATAAAACCACCCCCACTCCTTCTCTCTCTTTCATTTCTCTTCTTCCTCTTCATTTTGCAGCCAACAGAGAAGCCTCCAGCAGCCAAGAACTCTTGTTCCCTCCTTTGGCCACCCATTTCTCCACCATTTTCCCTCCATTTTCACCACCAACACCGCCATCTCTTTCTCCTCCATCTCCTCCTCCATTCCAACAACAACAAACACAACAATCCCATCTTCACCACTTCTTCTTCCTCTTCTTTTCCACCAAATAACTCATTTCCACCACCACCTTCTCCACCATCTCCACCACCATATACACCACCTTAGCCACCACGAACCACGCCATCTCCCTCTCCTCGTCGTACTCTTTCCGACGAGCTATTACTTCGCTCTCCGAAATCCCTTTTGCAAAACTCCAAAAATCCATTTTTAATTACACTTGCACCCCCATGAATGCTTGGGCTTGGGCTTGAGCTACCGGATTCCGGCCGCCGCCGGTGACCGCCGGCCATCGCTGGCCATCATCCCCTCTTCCATTCTTCTTTCTTTTCTTTCATTTCTTCTTCCTTTCCTTCCCTTCTTTCTTTCTTCCTTCTTCTTCTTTTTCCTTATTTTTCCTTTCCTTCACTGATTTCCTGCGTCTCTCTCTTTCTGCGTCTCTTTCACATCCCCCCTGTCACTCTCTTTAATTACTAGACGCGGATTTTACCCCTGCATCTGAGTAGTTATTTAACGCGACATTCGCGTTCTTACATCAACGCAACGCGGAGTTCATACTCGCGTCTGCGTTCTCCTCGTGTCCCTGCTAGTTTTCGGTCCTCGAACCCGCGTTCGTGACCTTTACGCGACGCGACTCTCGCGTCTGCGATTCCCACGTCTCCATTTTCTCTTCTCCCTTTATTTGAACGCGTTTACGCGTTGATTTCCTGGATTCCAGAGCTTGGGATTTCACGGTGTTTTTCGGAGTTATAGGCGAGTGTTCTCGCTTTCTCATTGGACTTTTCCGCATCGTCGGGTTGACTTGCATAACATTATGTATTTATATCGGTGTTCTCGTTTGGTATTGTGATGTCATACTTGTTATATTAACTGTTGACATACACCTGTCTGTATCATACTTGACAACTGACGTGTTACCACCTGACATGACTTACTACCTAGCATATGTTTTACCACCTGCTTCTTGACACGTTGATACTTGAACCCCTGAAATAGGGAGGCTCCTGACTTTACTCCTGTTGATCCCCGTAATGGGATAACCATGAATATAAGATTACTATGAATACTCTGTGGACATTATTACTGGATAAATTATTATAAGTAGACAACTTGTACCTGGTTTGGGGGAAACTGATGGGCCCTGATTAATCATGTTTATGGTGGTCTTATCGAGCCGCGCGTGGCCACATACTTGAGGGATTACCAGGGATTCCGTGGGGGTGCTGGCACCCCTACTCCTGTTTATTCCTGCCGGGTATGCACACGCCCTAGGCCTATTTCTATGGGATCTGCGATACTCTATTCCTGTTCGGGCGTGAATAAGTCCCGGTACCTAGCGGTACGTTCCGGCTCAGCACCGGATACTCCTGAACCGTTGTCCGGGCATGTACGGGGCCCATCCGAAACATGATTCATCGAACTTTATCAGTTTCCAAATAACTTGCTCTATAAGTTGTGAGTGGAAGTATGTGGAATGGGACGCATACTGAAGCCTGGAACTTAGACGGCCCCTATTATAATCATATGTTAATATGCTATTTTGTTGTGCCATTTTGTAACTCGGGTTGTACGTGCTTGGATTACGGTGACATGGGATAAAGGTATATAAATGAGGGTTTCCTTATTTGGATTATTCCTTCGAAGTATTGATCTCATGGAGCCGTGACCTAAACCCGTACAATCGGATTTGCTCGTATTCGGTTTTATTCGGTTTTGTCGGTTTTATGTTAATTTAGGAGATATCTGGTGTTGTCCTATTTACTTTATTTCTCGTCTCGTTACTTTCCCTTATCTTATCATACCATGAGTATCCTCTGCTTGATATCACTTGTTATGTATCTACTTGCTTCTGCATGCTTATGCTCACGACACGAATTTCAATGCATGCTTATGATTCGATTTTATCGATACACATGTGCTTATCTTGCACGCCATCTAGTTTTCGCCTCACCACTCGCCTGGGGAGTTCTGACTCCTCTGGATCCTCATGTCCAGGTCCTGGAGCTTGGACCGAAGGGACCATCTTGCTGAGGACCAAGCTTACTTCTGTGGAGCAGACAGATCAACTGTAGCTCCAGTCCCATCCTTGCTCCCCTTGTTGGCTCGCGGCTTCTCCAGTTATCTCGTGAGCGCCCTTTTGTACTGTTCATATATGTACATCTCTTTGTATTCTCGCATTTGCGCCTATCAGGTGATGTAATATTATTGTAATATTTATCACCTCTGGTGATGACTTTGTAATTGTACTCATATGTTGGAATGTATAATGCACCACTTGCTTCCGTACTCTGATTCTTGCCTGTACTGATGCTTAGCGTATATACGTGGGGGTATTTCTGACCTACGTATATACGTTGCAGTGACGTCTCCGTACCCGCAGGATCGGGGCGTTACAGGGTGGTATCAGAGCCTAGGCTCTCACTCCTCAGTACGTCCAGACGGCAAATTAATGGTAAAGAAATTTGCAACTGGAATACAAGAGTCCTGATTATACAATCCAACTACAAGTGCAGAGTTATCTATCCCTTCCTTCTGATCCATTTCTTGAATCCTGAGACCTTCAATCTTTCACCTTCCAGTTTCTTCTTGTTACCCTCTCCAACCAACTCAAATATGGAAAGACGGGGAACACGTAATGGTGCTGGTACTTCTCAAGATGGACCCAACAGAGACAATGATGGTATGATAAGGATACTTCAAGGGATGATGCAGAGTCAACAACAACAAACAGAGCTTCTACGTCAAGGACTGTTAGTTACACCCCGAGAGCAAAGGCCAGGCAACGTGTCAGACTTCAGGAGATTACAACCGGCTATCTTTTCAGGCACAGAGAAGCCCCTGGATGCAAAACAGTGGCTGATAGACACAACAGATCTTTTGAAGGCGGCCCGAGTCCCCGATGAGAACCAAGTAAAAGTGGCCAAAATACAATTAAAGGATGTGGCCCGAACATGGTAGGCGGAAGAAGCAACACTGGAGAAACCCATCACATGGGACCAGTTCTCAAAGGGTTTTCTACGAGAGATTCTTCCCTGCAACAGCTCAAAGGGACATGGAAGAACAATTTATCCGCCTGCAGCAGCGCAACCGGTCAGTGGATGAATATGCTGCTGAATTCTTGAGGCTCAGCAGATTTGCTCCCTACATGGTGGCATACGAAGAAAAACGGGCCAGCTGATTTCAGCAAGGGCTAAAGATGGACGTCCAGATGTATCTTATTCCTCAACAGCTGAAGACATACTCCCAGGTTCTCTCCATTGCCCGTGAAGTAGAACGAGGACTGGAGAAGAAGAATAAGAATCAGGTGCAAAACAAGTCAGTGAAAAGACCCTTTCAGTTGATGAACGAAGAAGACGCAGCCAGGACCACCAACGGGCCGATAGTCAAGCGACCATTCCGACCTCCACTTCAGCAGATGATATGCGGGTACTGCCAAAAGCCCGGACACCTCCAACGCAACTGCCGAAGGGCTAATGGACTATGTTTGGTATGTGGATCCGGTAATCACTCGACAGGTGGTTGCCCATTCAAGAGGACCTATCCAACACCATCAACATTTCCAACACGACCAACACCCCCAGCACTTCCAGCCCACCACTGAGACGAAACCCAGAACCCGTTGACCGAAGAACCCCATTTCCGCCCCAGCAATATGATCAGCCACAGAGAGGAGTGAGAACTAGAGCAGATCATGGTAGAGGTCAAGTCTACAACATGGCAGCAGAGGCATCAAACGAAGCAGCAGCAGAATGTGAAGCTCGGTATCCGGAACAGGAACCTTGAGGATGTCACTGTAACCGCTACCCCTGATCTTTTTGAAAGGGAACACCTAGAGGGGGGTGAATAGGTGTTAGTGCTAATCTAAAACTAAATGCAAAACTAAGTGCGCTAAATGCGGAAGCTAATGCAAATTTTGCAACACACTTAGTACAATCAACAAGTGTAACCGAATTCCCGTGAAGGGCTCTGGACTAACTCCTCTTGATTCCCCTTGAATGGGTTGAGGTGCTATGTGAAGCTCTTGTTGATTAGGTACAAGTGAGGCACACACAAACAACCAAGCTTATACAAGATATAGCAATGTGAATAATGCAAGGCACAACAAGCAAATAGATATGTATGATATGAATTATGCTCAACACAAGCAAATATGATATAATGTTATGTATGATGCTTTGCACAAATAAATGAGAGAGAGTTGAGAGATACTGGATCAAACGCAAACACACGGATATGTTACGAGGTTCGAGCCCCTAACTCTACATCCCCACCTACACCACCGTGTAGGATTTCCAATCCACTATATGAGTACCGAACTCCTCTCTCAATCCTTACAAAGCCACCGAGGCTATACAACCACAATCCACCTCTACCGAAGAGGGATAAGGCCCGTAGCCAATACAAACACAATCACCTCTACCGAAGAGGGATCCAACCACAATACCACTCCGATCAACCTCTACCAAAGAGGGATACAACAAAAGTAAGGAGGGTTTACAACTTAGAGGCTTGACCTCAAACACTTCTCTTTTTCTCTCTTTTTCACAAAACAAATAATCCTAATAGATTAGGATAGAAGATAGCTCAAGTGTGAAAAAACTAGGTGTTTTTGGAAACAAGCAACAAGAAAATACTTGGGAAAACTCTTGTAAAAGATAGAGAATGAAAACCAATACAAATATCCCAAATTCCTATTTTCTTTGATTTTCCAAAAACCCAAAACACAAATCAAATTGGAAGTTTAAAGCCCAAAACACTTTTGAAAACTCTTTAAAAACACTTAAGAAGGTCTGAAATTTTTGCACTTGAAAACTTCTACAAAAACTATGAAGAGATGGGGTATATATAGCCCCAATACAAAACTAGTCGTTAGAGCTGAGCTGGCAGCTCTGACAGGCAACGGTCGACCGGCCCGGTCGACCGCCAACGGTCAGAAATATGACCGTTGGGCAACTGCGGTCGACCGGCCCGGTCGACCGAAACAAACAGAGAGCACTGTAAGTGCCCCGGTCGACCCGAGCGGTCGACCGTCCCAGTGCCTCCAAACGTGCACAGATTTGTACACGTCGGTCGACCGGCCCGGTCGACCGACTTCACCCAAGTCGACTAGGTCAGGATGACTAGTCGACTGATTGAAGCCTGGAACAGAAACCTGGGTCAGAAAAACACTGTAAAATATTTTTCTAAAAATCTTTTAACACTTCTAAAAATCACCAAAAATAGTTTTATCATTTATATGGAAACACAAACTTGTAATAAAAATTTCAAGACATATATTAATCATATAAATTCATTTT
The DNA here is from genome assembly GCA_038442645.1 of Agave tequilana. NCBI lineage: Eukaryota > Viridiplantae > Streptophyta > Magnoliopsida > Asparagales > Asparagaceae > Agave > Agave tequilana. Next base: position 130,784 of record JAVJIF010012423.1, read on the forward strand.
TGAGTCTTGTAAAGTTTATCAAAAACCAACACTTGTATTTTTATCAAACTTGATTTTTCAATACATGAATAGGGATATCAAAATAAGTTTGCTTAGCAAGTTAAACCATGTATATATATTTAGAATACATCTAATATACATAGAAATAAAGTAAACTTGTTTTGATCTACTATTCATGAAAACCAAATCCAAAACATGAAAACGTGTGTGTTTGTGCACTTGAGCATATCAACTATACTAAACTTTACAAATGGATCTAAAACACACTATCTAAACTATGGATACTTAAGTCTTCTTGACGATCTTCATCTTCAAGTAGACTTGCTCCAGAACTCCATCCATGCGCTAGGCAATGTGTGATCTTGACGCTTTGGTCCTGGAATTATCATGAAAAGCTTCTAAACACCTTGTTGAAGCTAATCACCAACTAATATCTTGGTTAATGATCTGAAACTTAAACAACACAAGATTATTAGTAAACATAACTACATGAGTTAATCATCATCAAAACTAGAGTGGAAGGCCTTTGGGCCAACACTTTTGTATTTTGAGTTGGTAACCTTTCGTAAATATTCCACTTTATCATTCTCTCATTATCGACCCTGATCTCTCCTATGTTCATCTTCCCTTATCGAAATTGCGAGGACGCAATTTTTGTAAGGTGGTGGATTGTAAATCCCCGCTCCCGGAATACGTGCTTAATTGCGTATTCAGATTTTTCAGTCGTATTTTTTTCAATTTACTTTCTGTATTTGTTTTGTATTATGAGATACTTACATGATCGTTTTGCCTTGGATCTGAATTCGTGAACTCGGAGTCAGCCCTAATCTGAACCGGGAACCCGATCCTAGTGAGTTGCTCGATTTAATCTTTTCGCTATTCTAATTTGACCGATTTCAGTTTTAAACATCATTTTCTAATATTTTAGATTTTCTATGATTTTCTGAAATTTTTCAGAATTAAATTGAAATTCTTCAAAACCGGGGTCGACCGATACCGCTGACCGATTCTCGAATTTTTAATTTACAAGAGGAGTTGAATTTTTAGAAACGACTTTCCTGTAACTTCTTAAAATCACATTTTCTATCTAAATACTTTTTCTGAGAATTTTCTAAAATTATCGAAATTCCACTAGTTTTGGTGTCGGCCAGTATTACTGGTTGATTCCAGGAATTTTAGTTTACAACTGGAATCAAATTTCTACATTCCTCTTTCATATTTCTTCTTAGAATTATATTTTCTCCTTTCAGGCATTTTCTGAGATTTTTCAGATTTTATCAAAAATCCGACTTACCCGGTGTAGACACTGTCCACCGTGGATTCCGGGATTTTTATCTTGAAAATGAAATTGAATTTCTAAAAATCGATTTCACAAAAAATCTTAATATAGTATTTATTATTTTTGAGAATTTTTGGGAAGCTTTCCAAGCTACTTTATTTTTTTGGACTTTTCCGGAGTTTTCGGTGTTTTCCCAGATACCGGAATAGTACCCAGATATTTTCCACTTTTCTCTCTCCTCGCTAGATGCGAGTTTCACCAACCTAGAATTCTGCATTTAATGCAGAGATCCTCTCCATACTGCATTTAATGCGCTGCTAATCAATTCCAATCAAGTCATTATGACTTTTGTCCTTTGTTAAACGCAAAACTCGCGTTTATTCTCCTGGACGCGGATTTTTCTCCGCATCCAGTTCAATTTGCCCAGACGCAGCTTGGTGTCATGTGGACGCAACTCTTCTTGAGTGAAACGCAGGTTTCATTCCATAGGGAATTTCAATGCCAATATTATAATATTTTCTCCCCCTTATAAAACCACCCCCACTCCTTCTCTCTCTTTCATTTCTCTTCTTCCTCTTCATTTTGCAGCCAACAGAGAAGCCTCCAGCAGCCAAGAACTCTTGTTCCCTCCTTTGGCCACCCATTTCTCCACCATTTTCCCTCCATTTTCACCACCAACACCACCATCTCTTTCTCCTCCATCTCCTCCTCCATTCCAACAACAACAAACACAACAATCCCATCTTCACCACCTTCTTCTTCCTCTTCTTTTCCACCAAATAACTCATTTCCACCACCACCTTCTCCACCATCTCCACAACCATATACACCACCTTAGCCACCACGAACCACGCCATCTCCCTCTCCTCATCGTACTCTTTCCGACGAGCTATTGCTTCGCTCTCCGAAATCCCTTTTGCAAAACTTCAAAAATCCATTTTAACTACACTTGCACCCCCATGAATGCTTGGGTTGGGCTTGAGCTACCGGATTCCGGCCACCTCCGGCCGCCGCCGGTGACCGCTGGCCATCGCTGGCCATCATCCCCTCTTCCATTTTTCTTTCTTTTCTTTCATTTCTTCTTCCTTTCCTTCCCTTCTTTCTTTCTTCCTTTCTTCTTCTTTTTCCTTATTTTTCCTTTCCTTCCCTGATTTCCTGCGTCTCTCTCTTTCTGCGTCTCTCTCACATCCCCCCTGTCACTCTCTTTAATTACTAGACGCAGATTTTACCCCTGCGTCTGAGTAGTTATTTAACGCGACATTCGTGTTCTTATATCAACGCAACGCGGAGTTCATACTCGCGTCTGCGTTCTCCTCGTGTCCCTGCTAGTTTTCGGTCCTCGAACCCTGCGTTCGTGACCTCTACGCGATGCGACTCTCGCATCTGCGATTCCCACGTCTCCTTTTTCTCTTCTCCCTTTATTTGAACGCGTTTACGCGTTGATTTCCTGGATTCCAGAGCTTGGGATTTCACGGTGTTTTTCGGAGTTATAGGCGAGTGTTCTCGCTTTCTCATTGGACTTTCCCGCATCGTCGGGTTGACTTGCATAACATTATGTATTTATATCGGTGTTCTCGTTGGTATTGTGATGTCATACTTGTTATATTAACTGTTGACATACACCTGTCTGTATCATACTTGACAACTGACGTGTTACCACCTGACATGACTTACTACCTAGCATATGTTTTACCACCTGCTTCTTGACACGTTGATACTTGAACCCCTGAAATAGGGAGGCTCCTGACTTTACTCCTGTTGATCCCCATAATGGGATAACCATGAATATAAGATTACTATGAATACTCTGTGGACATTATTATTGGATAAATTATTATAAGTAGACAACTTGTACCTGGTTTGGGGGAAACTGATGGGCCCTGATTAATCATGTTTATGGTGGTCTTATTGAGCCGCGCGTGGCCACATACTTGAGGGATCACCAGGGATTCCGTGGGGTGTGCTGGCACCCCTACTCCTGTTTATTCCTGCCGGGTATGCACACGCCCTAGGCCTATTTCTATAGGATCTGCGATACTCTATTCCTGTTCGGGCGTGAATAAGTCCCGGTACCTAGCGGTACGTTCCGGCTCAGCACCGGATACTCCTGAACCGTTGTCCCGGGCATGTAGGGGCCCATCCGAAACATGATTCATCGAACTTTATCAGTTTCCAAATAACTTGCTCTATAAGTTGTGAGTGAAAGTATGTGGAATGGGACGCATACTGAAGCCTGGAACTTAGACGACCCCTATTATAATCATATGTTAATATGCTATTTTGTTGTGCCATTTTGTAACTCGGGTTGTACGTGCTTGGATTACGGTAACATGGGATAAAGGTATATAAATGAGGGTTTCCTTGTTTGGATTATTCCTTCGAAGTATTTGCTCGTATTCGGTTTTATTCGGTTTTGTCAGTTTTATGTTAGTTTAGGAGATATCTGGTGTTGTCCTATTTACTTTATTTCTCGTCTCGTTACTTTCCCTTATCTTATCATACCATGAGTATCCTCTGCTTGATATCACTTGTTATGTTTCTACTTGCTTCTGCATGCTTATGCTCACGACACGGATTTCAATGCATGCTTATGATTCGATTTTATCGATACACATATGCTTATGCTTGCACGCCATCTGGTTTTCGCCTCACCATTCGCCTGGGGAGTTCTGACTCCTCTGGATCCTCATGTCCAGGTCCTGGAGCTTGGACCGAAGGGGACCATCTTGCTGAGGACCAAGCTTAATTCTGTGGAGCAGACAGATCAACTGTAGCTCCAGTCCCATCCTTGCTCCCCTTTGTTGGCTCGCGGCTTCTCCAGTTATCTCGTGAGCGCCCTTTTGTACTGTTCATATATGTACATCTCTTTGTATTCTCGCATTTGCGCCTATCAGGTGATGTAATATTATTGTAATATTTATCACCTCTGGTGATAACTTTGTAATTGTACTCATATGTTGGAATGTATAATGCACCACTTACTTCCGTACTCTGATTCTTGCCTGTACTGATGCTTAGCGTATATACGTGGGGGTATTTCTGACCTACGTATATACGTTGCAGTGACGTCTCCGTACCCGCAGGATCGGGCGTTACAACTAGTCTCCCCCGACCTCCCTGATCCCATTTCCGTGTGCTTCCTCTTTTGCATTGCCCCACTACATGCGTATCCCCTTAATCCTCATTAGGATTCGAGCTAGCCTAAAAGCCCTAGGGGTTATCCTGTAGGCCTTAAGATTTGGGTCGGTTGGGTTCAAGCCTAGGTCTTGGGTAGGGCCAGATTTAAGGCCCTAAAAGTTTTATAGTTGAGGATGGGGTCTTCTCTAGGCAAGTACTAGCCTTGACATATCGACCATAGTCAATAGAGGCTTTTGCTACAGAGGCATTTGCAGCAAAGGTGATAGATCGTTGTTTAAAAGAAGAAGAAAAAATAGATTGGGGGTTCTCTGCCTCTTCTATCTCAAGGGTTAGCCCAGAAGTGGTCTGGGCAGTAAAAAAAAACAATGGGTAATCATTCATAGGAAGATGGGCCATAAAGCCTATCTTCAAAAACACCTATCAAATTGTTTTTAAGTTAGATCAAGATGCCCAAATGAGTTCCCTGAGTTGGAAAAGAAGGGACAAATTATGTCTCACATGTGATCTAGGATCTCATATATCTTTCATAGATGAGCGGTGGATTCTGGAGAGGGCATTGATGTTGTCTCTTGACTAGGTATTCAAAGTCAAAGATGAATGTGAATCCAAGGGAGAGAAGTCCAATGTCATCATTAGTCATAAGGTTGTAATCAGCTGCCATTTCCATCTCAACACCATTGCCTGTGCAGATGATGAAGAATTGGGAATGGATTTAGTTTAGTACAACATGGAAAAGGCGAGAATGGAGTAGTCTTCAGTGTGCAAAAAGCACACCAGTGGCAAAAATAAAAGAATGAACTTATACTCGAATATCTACTAGAGTGACTCTCGGTGTTGTTAGTGACAACAACATCAGTGCCTGGGAGTGATCTGTTGTGCGCCAGACAACAACCATAAAGAGGAAACCCTAGATCTTAGATGCAAAAGAACAATACTATCAACAGCAAATCATACAATCCCAGAGAAAAGCACAATCAGATTTAACGAGGTTCGGCCTTTGTGCCAACGTCCTCGGGGCAAGAAAGAGAGAGGTTTCTATTGATTCTTGTCAATCAATACAATGGTTACAGCAATAGGTATTCAGAGAGAGTTGTCTCTTTTCTCTTCACTAACCATAGAAATCCAACAAGCCCTTAAATAGGCTTCAAATCAGCGTTTTCCCGAAGCAGCCCGACCCGACTGTCGGTCGACCGACCATATGCACCGTCGACCGGGCCAGTCGACCATGCCTAACCGAGAGTTAGGCACTTTCAGTCGTCGACCGCTCTCCTCCTACGGTCGACCGGACCAGTCGACTGCTGCTCCTTTGTACATGTTGTGCACGTCGGTCGATCGGACCGGTCGACCGATCTGCTGTTGCTACCGACGGTCGACCGGACCGGTCGACCGTGCGCCTGCTGATTTGCTGGCTGCTGTGCTGATCTGATCCTCGTCGACTTGAGCTGATCCTCGTCGACTACCTCTCTCTTCCTATAATTCTCCACCTCGGTGAAGATTTTTCAAATCTGAGCCAAACTCCAACGTACCCCAGT
>JAVJIF010012424.1:0-59369 GCA_038442645.1 Agave tequilana
TACCTATATACATATCTTTCAAAACCAAGTTTAGTGCTTTATGTCAAAAAACTAGATATTTCATCTTGATTGTGTAGTGGATCATATCCATACACACTATGCTTTAAAGTATATCTTGTTTTTGTATTTGATGAAAATTGGAATAACATGTTGTTTTAGAAAAACAGTTTTTATTATGAGCAAATATTTCCAAGTTACAAAAAAAAAAGTCAAATCTTTAATAACATGCCTTGATTTTGTGCAAGCATGTTTCTATATTATAAAACTATTTTTTGTAGAATTTCTAAGTATTTATGGGATTTTTTATTAAGCCAAAAAGACCAATCTTTAAATCCCAAATTTTCTGGTGGTTCTGGCAGTTCTGATTTTTCAGAACTGACAGTGGCCGGTCGACCGGGTCGGTCGACCGGATGTGCACAGACGTGCACGCCTGTGTGCACTGGAGAACGGTCGACGTGCCGGTCGACCGCTTCAGAGAGTCTGCTCTCTGGAAATTCCGGTCGACCGCACCGGTCGACCGACAGAGAAGTAATTCTCTGCTCCAGGTGCGCGGTCGACCGGGCGCCGTCGACCGGTGGCTCCAACGGTCGGATTCTTGACCGTTGGCGGTCGACCGGACCGGTCGACCGGCAGCTCTGACAGAGCCTAACGGTCAGATTTTTCTGGCCTCTATAAAAGGGGGGTTTTGTCATTGTTTGAAGCTAAGATTTTAGGAGAGCTTTTGTCCAGTTATTTCCATTCTTTTAGCAGAGTTTTCTCCACAAAATAAAGTGCCAATATTTCCTATCAAAAGGGATTTTATCAAGAGAGTGTTTATTGTGATTTCTTGAGTTTTTCCATCAAAGTTCTTTCCTTGATTTCTCACTACACTTGAGCATCCATAGTTATATCTATCCTATAGGAGTGTTGTAGTGAGAGTTTTGTTAGGTGATCAAGTGTTTAGATCACCAAGATCTTTCTTTGTATTTGAGGAAGCGGGCAAGTGTGCTCGCGGTGTTTTGAGTTCGGGTGCGGACTTTTTGTACGAGGTGCGGCCTCGACGAGCCGGTGGGCTTGTGGTGTGTAAGGGACTTTGGGAGTCCGAGGGCTTATAGGTGTTGCGGCACCAAGGAGAGATCCGGTTGGATCGTGCATAGTGGAAATCCTTCGTGTGTTGAAGGCGGGGATGTAGAGCAAGTGTGCTCGAACCTCGAAACAAACCCTTTGTGTTTGCGATTGCTCACTCTTGCTCTCTTACTCTTTTTGTCTCACTTATATCTTGCATTACTTTATAGTCTTTATCTCTTATATGCATGATATACCTTTGTACTCATAATTGCTATACTTGCTTGGGATTGTTATTAACACTAGTATTCAACCAAGAGAGCCAACGCGGCACCTCAACCCATTCAAGGGGAATCTAGAGGAGTTTGTCTAGAGCCTCGCAAGGGGAATTCGGCAACACTCTTGTGTTATACATAAGTGTTCAATTAAAAGAAGTTAATTTGGTCAACTTAGTTTTAATTCCGCATTATTTGTTCATAAGTGACCATTAGATTAGCCATCACATATTCACCCCCCCTCTAGGTGATCTTACAATTGGTATCAGAGCCAAGTGCTCTTGATATTGGGTCTAACAACCTAGAGTTAAAGATCCTACTTTTAGGCTAATCACAATATTTTGTACACAACCATGGACTTCATGTCTCCACCCACCTTTGACATCCTTAACATCCAAATTTGGAAGGTTAAGATGTCATTGTACCTCAAAGCCTTAGGATTTCATGTCTATCTTGCCACTACTAATAATGCTTATTCTTTAGATGGTAAGAACATTGAGGCTAATGCAAAAGCCCTTCATGCTATCAAGTCAGCCCTAAATGATGATTATTTATCTAGGGTTTCTAATGTTGAATCGGCTTTTGTAGTATGGAACATCATCACCTCCCTCGGCGAAAAAGATCTATACTATGCGGGGAGTGACTCGGACGTTGGAAGCGACACCTCCAACGCATGCTTTATGGTCCAAGGGGATGACCCCCTTGAGGTAAATTTCGAATCCGATGATGAGGACATGTCATATGATGAGCTATCTACTTTTTGTCATCTATTGCTTGAGAAATATGACATGATTAGAAAAGAAAATAAAAATTTGAAAAAGAACATTACTTGCATGCATATAGAACAAGATTCATTTAGAAGTAACATTGCATGCTTAGAATTAGAAAATAATAATTTGAAAAAGGATTTTGATTGCATGCTTAAAGAAAATGATTCTTTTAAATCTAAGATTGCATGCTTAGAAAGGAAAATAAAGATTTGAAAAATGAGAATATTTACTTGATTGCTAAATTGAATGATTTATGTGAAGGGAACACTATTTTGAAAAATAAGATTGATTGGGTGGAAAAACAAAAGGAAGATGTTTTTCAAGAAAATATCACTTTGAAAAGAAAATTTGTTGAAAAAGAAAAAGATTTTGTTTCACAAAAGAGAAAGAAAAATGATCATATATCTCATCATGCTTTACATGCCACCACAAATGAGATAAATGTTTTGAAAAATAAAATGGATAATTTGAGTTCAACTTTGAACTCTTGTGCATTTAATCATACTAAGTTGGAGTCAATGTTTTCAAAGAAACAAACTCCTCATGTTCATGCACATCACTCTCATCATCATGCTTATGTTGCACAACATGATCACACTCCTACACATAAGCATACTAAGGTGTACGTATGTACACATTGTGGCCGCAAAGGCCATTTAGCAAATTTTGTTTTGATAAGAAACCTCATTTATATTTTGCTAAGTATAAAAGATTTGGGATCCTTACAATAAAGCTAACCCCAAAGGACCCAAGAAAGTATGGGTACCAAAACCCCCACCTTTTGATTTTGATGTAGGTGAGGGCTCTCACAAAACGTGAGAGGATTGGTGCCTTGATAGCGGATGCAATGGACATGATGGACAAACTTTTGGATGCATTGCTATCAAGGAAATTTTGGTGGGTCAACCACCATGCTAGGAGCTTTGGAGTTGGTAACAATTTCTAAACTCCTATTTCATTATGCACATGCTTTTTAATTTCATGTATCATATAGCATTTTTTTTGGTGCTTCATGTGGCATTTACATGCTTAAATGTAGAATGTGTCAAAACTTGCATTTATACATATATGAATAGTGAACTACAATTGACTCATATATATTTGAACTTCATGCTCATTTGTATCCACTATATGCATGTGTATAGGCTAGTTTTGATGATTCGGTCATTTATACTTGTTATGCCTATCTTTGATCTTACTTCATGTATATGTGTGTTTAATTCAAATCTAATAAATATACATGTATACCCCTTGAGTCATTTGCCTTCATGCAATATATATTGGACTCTTTTCATATTTGGGATATGTATGCATATTGTTAGAATTGGATAAATCATACATATACCATGAAGATTAGTATTTTAAATAAATAATAATAAAAAAAAATGATTTTTCATGTTTTTGATTTGTACAACAAAATGTGATTTATGATCTTTTTGAGCTTGAATGACTATTTTCATAAAAATGCTATTTATATGATCTTTTGAACCTCATCTTTATGATACAAAATATTTTGAGCTTTATAGACCATGAGTGATTAAATCTTTATGTATTTAGCAATGCTTTATGAAAAATATATGATTTGTTTTAAGATGAAAAATAGATTTTCATGAGATTCATGCTTCACTTTCTATTTTCATGAAAATACCATTTACAACCTTTGAACACTCATCTTTTATGATAAAAGATAATTTTTGAGCTTTATGGACTATGAGTGCTTAAACTTGCATGTATTTAGTATTATTCATGGAAAACATTTGACTTTGTATTTTTGAAGGATCTTTAACTAGTTTGTCAAAAATCCATTTAAACTAGTTATCTATTCTTCAAATTGATTCACATGATCCTATTTTTAATCATATGGATAAATTCTTTTGTATTTTCAAAATTTATTTGATGCTTCATGATTTGAATATTAGTTTAAATGTTAGCATTTGTCAACACTTGGATTTATACTTATACACATTATGGATCACAAATAAATCTATATATGATTGGGTTTGAATGCTTATTTGTGCCATTAGGTGTGCTAGTATAGCCTAAGTTTTGATGATTATTACATTTTAAACTTGTATTCTCATTTGGATTTATGCTATGATCATGTGCTTTCATTTCATGTATATGTTTGTCTTGCCAAAACATTAAGATATACATGGATACCTCTTGAGTCATTTGCCTTTCATGCAAATCTATATATGGACTCAATTGTGTTTTAAGGATATGTATGTATACTTAATGTCTTGTCAAAACATACATATATCTTAAAAATAAAATTTTGTTTTTAATAAAATTTGTAATTTTTCAATAAAATTTTTGTGATGGATTTCATGATTTCAAAATTTTAAGGAATATTGAGTTTTATTGCTATCTTTCATGATACCATGTTCCACATAACACTAGCACACTCACTTCTTTTGATATGGACTTTATGGATAGAGTGCTTTTTTAGTGCCTTGTGTTTCATTGATATTTCATGAAAAATTTTGACTTATTCCTTAATTGAAGGATTCCGTACTAGTTGTTAAACACCTTCATTTAACTAGTTCGAATTCTTCATGTGGTAGATTTTATGATATATACACTTAAGCTTAATTTTCAATTGGTATCATTGGATAGTTTCAATTGGTATCAATATGACCTCTTATTGTGTATACTCATATGTTGTTCTTTCATATATGTATGTATCTACTTAAACTGGTATACTCTTTTCATACATATATATGATTGTTGTGTGCTTGTATTAAAATGGATTTATATTTTAAAGCACAATAGTTGTTAATGCTAAGCTTACTTCAAATCTTATTTATTTAAAGCTTATGCATTATATTTCAAAATTGGTATCAAAATTCAAAATTTGATTGTTTTACATTTGGTACCTTAAAAGAAAGTTGTGTATTTTAAGATATTTCAAAATTTTGTTTTCATAAGAAAAGTTCAAAATTTGTCTTGTTAAAGAAATATTCAAAATTTTTGATTTGTATTTCCTATATGCAAGGAGAGCTTAACATCTCTCTTACATATGGATTCATGTTGAGTATATTATAAATTGAGGAGCTTGACAACTCTTCTTTATATGATATACGTGTGTAGGGGGAGCTTCACATCTCCTCTTATGTATTACATAATATGTGTTATGTGAGTTAGGGCTTGTCATCCCTTCTTCATGTAATGCATATGTGTAGGGAAGTTAACTTAGCGTCTTCCTCTTCATGAATGTATATCGCATATAAATCTTATTGATTGATTTGATTTTACCCTCCTTGATTTCCTTATTTTTGACAAAAAAGGGGAAGAAAATTTGTTTGATGATTTGAACTTTGAACCCTTTGTTGATGATTGACAAAAAGGGGGAGAAGTATTTGAGTTATATGCATGATTTCCTTAAGGGGGAGAAGTATTTGTTCCTTACTTAAGGGAGAGAAAGATTTTGAGATGATTTTGAGTTTTTATACTTGTGCTTTTACTCATGCATAGCAATAATATAATAAGATAAAAGCTTGAGAAAAAGATTTGTGCATTCATTTGCATACATATTTATGTGCTTTAATGTCATATCTATTTCTTTCTAGTGATGCATGAGTTAAGGGGGAGCTTCTTTGAAGCTTTACTTTAATCCATGCATATATAACTTCATGAGTTTTGTCATCATCAAAAAGGGGGAGATTGTTGGCCCAAAGGCCTATCACTCTAGTTTTGATGATGATCAACTCATGTAGTTATATTTGCTAATGATCTTGTTTAATTAGTGACAGATTCTTTATCAAGATCTTAGTAGGTGCAAAGCTCAACAAAGGATAAAATGTCAAGATTTGAGCTAGCACGGTGTGATCCAAGGAGCTTTGGATCAAGCTTGGACCAAGTCAAGAAGATGAGAAGCCTTCAAGAGAAGACTTCAAGAAGGTGAAGACTTGTGTCTAGGTATAAGATTTTTATTTGTTTTAGATAAAAATGTAAAGGATAGAATAGATTGGTGGATTGCTCAAGTATATCTTACGCACACACTCATAAAAGATTTTCATGTTTAGAAAAGAATTTTTATTTGAGAAAAAGATTTTTTCATTGGACAAAACACATGTCTTGGTTTTTGATGTTACCTATATACATATCTTTCAAAACCAAGTTTAGTGCTTTATGTCAAAAAACTAGATATTTCATCTTGATTGTGTAGTGGATCATATCCATACACACTATGCTTTAAAGTATATCTTGTTTTTGTATTTGATGAAAATTGGAATAACATGTTGTTTTAGAAAAACAGTTTTTATTATGAGCAAATATTTCCAAGTTACAAAAAAAAATAGTCAAATCTTTAATAACATGCCTTGATTTTGTGCAAGCATGTTTCTATATTATAAAACTATTTTTTTGTAGAATTTCTAAGTATTTATGGGATTTTTATTAAGCCAAAAAGACCAATCTTTAAATCCCAAATTTCTGGTTCTGGCAGTTCTGATTTTTTAGAACTGACAGTGGCCGGTCGACCGGGTCGTCGACCGGACGTGCACAGACGTGCACGCCTGTGTGCACTGGAGAACGGTCGACCGTGCCGGTCGACCACTTCAGAGAGTCTGCTCTCTGGAAATTCCGGTCGACCGCACCGGTCGACCGACAGAGAAGTAATTCTCTGCTCCAGGTGCGCGGTCGACCGGTGGCTCCAACGGTCGGATTCTTGACCGTTGGCGGTCCGACCGGCAGCTCTGACAGAGCCCAACGGTCAGATTTTTCTGGCCTCTATAAAAGAGGGTTTTGTCATTGTTTGAAGCTAAGATTTTAGGAGAGCTTTTGTCCAGTTATTTCCATTCTTTTAGCAGAGTTTTCTCCACAAAATAAAGTGCCAATATTTCCTATCAAAAGGGATTTTATCAAGAGAGTGTTTATTGTGATTTCTTGAGTTTTTCCATCAAAGTTCTTTCCTTGATTTCTCACACTACACTTGAGCATCCATAGTTATATCTATCCTATAGGAGTGTTGTAGTGAGAGTTTTGTTAGGTGATCAAGTGTTTAGATCACCAAGATCTTTCTTTGTATTTGAGGAAGCGGGCAAGTGTGCTCGCGGTGTTTTGAGTTCGGGTGCGGACTTGTTGTACGAGGTGCGGCCTCGACGAGCCGGTGGGCTTGTGGTGTGTAAGGGACTTTGGGAGTCCGAGGGCTTGTAGGTATTGCGGCACCAAGGAGAGATCCGGTTGGATCGTGCATAGTGGAAATCCTTCGTGTGTTGAAGGCGGGGATGTAGAGCAAGTGTGCTCGAAACCTCGAAACAAACCCTTTGTGTTTGCGATTGCTCACTCTTGCTCTCTTACTCTTTTTGTCTCACTTATATCTTGCATTACTTTATAGTCTTTATCTCTTATATGCATGATATACCTTTGTGCTCATAATTGCTATACTTGCTTGGGATTGTTATTAACACTAGTATTCAACCAAGAGAGCCAACGCGGCACCTCAACCCATTCAAGGGAATCTAGAGGAGTTTGTCCAGAGCCTCGCAAGGGGAATTCGGCAACACTCTTGTGTTATACATAAGTGTTCAATTAAAAGAAGTTTAATTTGGTCAACTTAGTTTTAATTCCGCATTATTTGTTCATAAGTGACCATTAGATTAGCCATCACCTATTCACCCCCCCTCTAGGTGATCTTACATATCACACTATCTAATCTTTAACAAATGGATCTAAAACATAATCTAAACTATGTACCGAAGTCTTCTTGACGAACTCCATCTTCAAGCTGACTCGATCCAAACGTGATCTACCGAGTTTGACTCCAACGAGTGCTAGATATGAACTTTGACGCTCGGGCTCTTGAATCACCATGTGAAAAACTCCAAAACACCTTTATTGAAGGTAATCACCTACAATATCTTGGTTAAGTATCTGAAACTAAACATCACAAGATTATTAGTAAACATAACTACATGAGTTAATAATCATCAAAAACTAGAGTGGAAGGCCTCTGGGCCAACAATCTCCCCCTTTTTGATGATGACAAAACTCATGGAGTTATATATGCATGGATTAAAGTTAAGCTTCAAGAAGCTCCCCTTAAATCATGCATAGCAATAAATAACAAATATATGCAATGAAAACTAAACATGAATATGCATCAACATGCATAAAACAATGAAATGAACATGCTCTTGATACCAAACATGAAATAAACATGCTCTTGATACCAAACTTTTAAAATAAATTCCTTTACCTTTTTAAAATAAACATGTTCTTAAATAATTGCTTTTGATACCAATAAAAATTTCAATGAAAAACTTAAGCTCTTGATACCAATCAATAAAATAAAATTCTTGATACCAATTAGAAAGATAATCACTAAAAGCTTTTGATACCAACAATAAAAAATATCAATATGAAACAACCTTACAAATAAACAAATAAACAATAAACTTGCATATTAAACAATCAACATGCATATAAACTCAAATACTTCTCCCCTTTTTGTCAATCATCAACAAAGGGGTCAAAGAAAAATAATATTCTCCCCCTTTTTGTCTTAAACAAAAAAAATCAATGAGGGGTGAAATCTAATCAAAACGTTATGATACCAATTGTAAGAAAAAAATATATCAATTTAGTGCATCATGATATCAATGAAATATATCAATTGAAAGTACATAATGTGGTACATAAAATAAATGTTTTAATATAAATTTAAATACTAATTGATACCGATTGCAAGTAAATACCAATTAAATACTAATAGTAAGTAAATAAATCATTTTGTGCAATTCAACCAAAAATTTTGATATCAATAAAACATACCAATTGTTAACATTGTTTTATTATTTTCTTTATTGTAAGTAAGTAAACTTATAGGTAATCTTGATACTAATATGTAAAGATTAGTACCAATTGAAAGTAATTTTTTTTATTAAAAGCTTATGATACCAAAAATAATCAATATCATTTTTTAATTATATTTCAACATAAAGTGTGGGAGTAAAATATCAATTAAAAGATGAAATATAAATTTTCTCCCTCTTTATGAAATACCAAATAAAATGATGCATAAGCTTGTATAAGATACCAATTGAAAAATAATTAATTAAAATATAATAGTCATTTGAAATCAAGCTTAGCATAACCAAAATTTATGCTCAAAGATATAGAGATATAGTAAGCACAAATAAATCATATATATATGTATGAAAAATTGAATACCAATCAAAATTGATACTATTTGAAGTGTAATCATATATATAGAAACATATATGAGTATACGAAAAAAAATGTCAATAGTGATACAAATTGAAAAGATACAATGATACAATTGAAACACAATAAGATCAAGTGTATAACTCATATTACCTTCCACCTATTTCATACACATGTTTAAAAAGATTTTCAATAAGAAGCATACAAGGCATGGTCGCCCAACCAACCCCCTTAAATGGGTAGGGTTTTCAAAAATAGGTTTGAAAATAGAGTATGTTTGAAAAGCTCTACTATAATGAAAAATAAGAACTAGTTTAAGAAAAATTTGAAAACTAGTACGAAATCCTTCAAGTAAGGAATAAAACAAAATTATATTCCATAAAACATGAAAATCACTAAACCAATGTCACTCAAAATCTATATAGCACATATAATACTCATGAAAATAAAATCATGAGAAAACATTAAGAATATGAGTGCACAAGTTTTGTGAAAGACAAGTCATGGAAATAGGCAATCAAATTCAAATACAAAATTCCTTAAAAACATCAAAAGTAGAATTCTTTCAAGGTATATGTATGTCATGTACAAACTACCGTATACATACATATCCAAATATAAACGAGTCCACAAAAATATATGCATGAAAGCAAGTGGCTCAAGGATGTATATGTAGTGCTAATAGTTTAGACACAATAGACATATACATGAAGTTAAACATAAACATGAAAAACATGTACAAAAAAGTCAAATGTGTGAATCAACAAAACTAGATTATACTAGTACATCTAATGAGTACAAATGAGCATTCAAGCACAAACACATAATTATCTATTGTGGCTCACTAGTTGTACAAGTATATATCCGAGTTTTAATGAAACTAACTTTCAAATAAGTAATCAAAACATGAAGCATAGAAGTGAAAACAAAACTCATATGATCATTATGTATATGCACATGCATTAGATCTTGGACATACACATTAGTTAAAACAAATGTGAGAGCATAAAGATATAAATCCATATTAAACATGAGTGTCTCAAATAACTAAACATGTATATCACTAATCTAAATATCATGGCATATGACATATTAATCATGAGACATCAAAACATGCTAAAAACAATGATATTAAAAGCATGTAAACAATAAATGAGGAGTAAGAGATTGTTACCAAAATCGAAGAGGCAACTCTCCATGTTTCCAAAACACGGTGGTTCTCCCACAAACTCCCTTTGAAAGTGATGCATCCAAATAGTCCTCGTAAAGCTCAAAACGCATCCACCTCAAGGCACCATCGCTCTCACGTCATGCGAGAGCCCACACCTACATCAAATAACATAGGGGTGGTCTTTGATACCCATACTCTTTGGGTCCATGGGGTTAGCACATTTCCTAACTCAAACAAATTTAGTTGCTAAATTTTCATCATGTATATTATTATCATAGCAAAATTTAGCAAGATGGCCCTTATGTCCACAATGTGTACATGTGTACACATGAGCATACATCATGTTATAAGTGTATACGTGAGAACCATGTGTATGCCGTGGTTTGTATGCATGCATAAGAGGAACTTGTTTCTTTTGAAACATAAATTCCAACCGTGTATGGTTCAAAGCACAATGGCTCAAAGTGGAGCCCAAACAATCCATATTCTTCTTTAACAAATTTATATCATTTTCAATTAAGAAAGAAGAAATGCATGCAATAGATGAGATAGAAAGTGAAGCTACACTATCATGACAAACATGTGTATTTAAATCATTTTTCAAAGAAATGTTTTCATAGACATCAAATCCAATTCCTTTGAAATAGAAACAATTTTCATTTTTAAAGAATCATTTTCTTTTAAAACAAAATCAACTTTTGAAGACAAGTTTTCATTTTTCTTCAAAATTATTTTACAATCATTTTTATTTTTCAAAAATTCATTTTATTTTAGGGCAAGATCTAGTTGGGATGTAAGTGAGTCATGTTCACTTGAAATCTCTTCCTTTTCTTGCAAAATCAAATTTAGTTTTGAACACAAATCCTTATTTTGTTCTTTTAGTTCAAAACTCTTCGTTTTCAAAAGATTATATTTTTCTAATAATTTTTCACAAACAATTGATAGTTCTTCATTTAAAGCATTTGGATCAACATAATCATTACTAGAAGAACTAGCATCATCATCTAATTGAGATTCTGAATATACCTCAAGGGAGTCAATCCCTTAGACCATGTAGCAATGTTACTCGGATTCTCCACTAGATTCATCCTCCGTTTGGATTGACAATTGAAGCTTAGAGGAGGTCAATGTGTTCCACACTGCAAAGGCAGAATCACAATTAGAAACAATCATAAGATATTCTTTGTTTAGCGTGCTTCTAAGTGCCTCAAGGGCTTGTGCATTGGCTGTAGGATCTATATTCAACCAACACAAACACTAGAGGGGGGGTGAATAGTGTTTATAAAAATTTTAATGACACTACTTGCAGGAAATAGAAATTCACAAGATAAAACTCAGAAAATAATGCAGACGCAAAGACAAGAGAGTTATCTTGGTTCGGTCCTTGTGACCTACATCCAGTCCCAAAGCAAACGCTTGAGATTTTCCTTTCCTGATTTGGGTACACCCACAACCAATACCTTGTACACCACTTGACAAAAAGCCCTTTGCCAAATGTGCACAACTCCTCTTTACAACCAAGAGAACAAACACCTTGTACAACTTTCTTCTACGCCAAGAAGACGCCCTTGTACAATGCTCCTCTTTGAATAATTACAACTGATCCTATAAGCCTTGAATCTGAATGTGCTTGTGAACAAGGTCTCTTATAGGAGGACTTTCAGAAATCTTCATAATAGAGTTGGATTTTGGTGAAGAAACCGAAAGTGGAACAGGTTTTCAGAAAATAGAATTTTGGAGAGAGTTTTTAGGCTGAAAACTTTAGATTTGAATTGGTGAATTGACCCTAGGACAATACCCCTATTTATAGGTGAAATCTATAGTAAGTTAGGGTAGTTATCAGGCCAAATTTGAATTTTGAAACGTTGGTTAACACACCAGAATTCACCAACTACACAGCAGTTATAAACTGCTATTAGTCGACTAGGATAGGGGAGTAGTCGACTAGAAGAACAAAAATTACAAAGGTTAGTCGACTATAGATTGGCTGATACGGATACTATGTTTCTGGAAAATTGATTGTAGTCGACTATATAGACATGGTTAGTCGACTAAAGAAGGGGATAGTCGACTATAATTTTAGGGAAGTCGACTAAGTTTGATGCCAGACAAGAAACAGAGTAGGGAAATTTTTTAAAGGGGATTAGTCGACTTGGGAAATTTATAGTCGACTAGGGTATCTGTTAGTCGACTATACTTGGAGGTCAAGGCGACTAATTTTGATGTCAGAGAACAAACAGAAAGTTGGGACATTTGTTTTGAAGAACTTAGTCGACTGGGGTTTTCTAAAGTCAACTATAGGGCATGGTAGTCGACTATACTAGGATGGTAAGTCGACTATATTAGGTATTTGTGTGTGTGTTCAAGGCTTTTCACAATTTTCTAAAAATATACAAAAATACCCAAAATCTTCAATATCAAGTTGAGTAATCATAAATGCTTGTCCATCATCAAAATTGTTCAACTTTGGAGGCTTCAACATTCTCCCCTTTTTGATGATGACAACCTGTGTTTATGATAACTCCCCCTGCAGAGAAACTCCCCCTGCAGTAAATAAGTTATAACAAATGTAGTTTGCCCCTGCATAAAGTTAAGTTTCCCCTGCATTGCCATATGTCAATATCCATTACATATATATTGCCATAACACACATATGTTAGCTATAACACACATATGTCAAGCTCTTGCCATAACACACATATGGATGTAACACAGAATGTTCAGATATGTAACACAGACACAGAATTTTCAGATATGTAACACAGAAACACAGAATGTTCTCCCCCTTTGTGATTAACAAAAAGCATAAAACATACATGAACACACATTGTTACCATACTGAAGTACAAATTAAAAGAGTCTTAAAACAAAAAATACACAAAAGATGCAAAGTTCAAAACACAAAAAAACACGGAGCAATTCCAACGCCATAATCATCAAATGTTGGATCCGGGAGGAGGAGGTGGTGGAAAATGAGTCTTGAGGATATTCAGAATCTCCGTTTGAGTGGATGCAAACAAGTCCATCTTGAGTTGCATATGCTCAAACTGAGTCATCAACAAAGATTGATTTTCGAGCAATGTATTTTGAGAGTCCTGAATGACTTGTTGTTTGGCATGAAGAGATTCCATCTCAACTGACAGAGAATTGTAAAAGGCATCAGTATAAGAAGGAGGTGGTTGGGATGAAGTTGGTTCAGTGAAAGGAGGTTGTGTAGACAAGAAGGAGGTTGAGTTGAACTTTGTGGAGGAGGAGAGGATGGTTCAGGTGGAGGATGAGGAAAATCGTGAAGTCTCATACGATGAAGAATGGCACGATCAAAAGGTTCGAAGACTTTGATGACACTAGTTTCGGACTCAAGATCGATGTGAAATTTCCAAAACACGTGTGAAAGAAAGGCTCCATAAGGAATGAAGGAGGTATGATCTTTAACAATAGTATCAAAAATAATTTTTGATCAATTGACATCGAGTCCAGCCATAATGGCATAGACACAAGTGGCTAACTCACGGGAATAGTAGTTATAGCTCCCGGTTTTAGGGCAAATATTATAGGCAAGGATACGACCTATTAGACGGGGAATTGGTTTCAATTTGTTGTTCGTCATAGTAATACTTGTCCTGGAAGAAAAATACTAGATAAGACCTTCGCATCATCTATATTAATATCATTAATAGAGAGGCCGTGATAAGGAATTGAAAGGATACGGCCTATGGATTTAGGGGATAACTTGATATTAATACCTTTAACCAAAGAATATATATGGACATCATCCTCATTGTCTTCAAAGGTTAAATTGGTATAAAACAAGTGAATCAAGAACGGATAATAGCTTTGCCTAGAATCCGTAGAGAACATATGAAAAAGATCACAATTTTGTAAATATGAGAAAATATCATAGTTATAAAAGTCCTCATATTTAACAAACCTACCAGGGAGAATTTCTAAGGAGGAAATTCTAAGGAAGTCCTCTTCTAGGGCAGGATTTTTCAGAAAAGCCCTAAAATCAACTTGAGAGGAGGAAGAAGATGGAGTAAATTTGGTTTTCTTAGATCTAGACATGGTTAGAACTGAAATTACAGGAAGATAAAGCAATAAATGGAAGGAAATTGCAGAGATTGGAAGGGATTTACCAAGAAATTGAAGGAAAGAGAAGATGGGTTCACTGCTGCTGTTGGTCTTGTAGTCGACTGGGACAATCGACTGGGGTGAGAAACATGGTGAAAAGCTAGGGTTTTGATGAGGGTAAAGGGTAGAATAGTAAAGTAAATACCAAATTAACGGTTAGGATTAAAAAGAGAGTTAGAGCGGATCCAAAAATAATGAAATTGGTCGGGTTTCGAAAGTTAAAAACCAAAATCAGAACATAGGTTTTTCACAGGGTTAGTCGACTTGGTGTTTGAAAATAGTCGACTAAGCCACTTACTGTCGACTAGTTGATCAATATAGTCGACTAACTTTTAGAGATCAAAAAATCCATGTTTCTGTTGATTGCAATGTAGTCGACTGGATCATTGTTAAGTCGACTAGGTTTTAAATAAGTCGACTAATAGGTCTTGATAAGTCGACTAATTGTTGAAAAATACCTTAAAATAATTCTGAAAAAAATATTTAAAGATCAGAAAAGTTGCAAATACCCAAATCTCTTCGAAATTTCATAAAAGTATCTTCTTTAAGAGGTTTTGTAAAAATATCTGCAATTTGATTATCAGTTGATATAAAATTTAGATAAATATCACCTTTTAAAGCATGATCACGTAGAAAATGATGTCTAATATCAATATGCTTAGTACGTGAATGATGAACTGGATTTTTAGATAAGTTAATAGCACTGGTATTATCACACATAATAGGTGAGTTTGTGATAGACATGTCATAATCAAGTAAGGTTTGTTTCATCCATAAAATTTGAGCACATGTAACACCAGCAACGATATATTCTGCCTTGGTTGTTGATAATGATACAGAATTTTGCTTTTTACTGAACCATGATACTAGTGAATGTCCCAAAAAGTGACAAGTACCACTATTACTCTTCCGATCAGATTTACATCCAGCAAAATCAGCATCACTATATGATAGTAAATCAAATGTGCTTGATTTTAGATAAAATAAACCATAATTGATTGTGTTATTTAGATATCGAAAAATCCTTTTCACTGCTTTAAGATGTGATTCCTTAGGATTTGACTGATATCTAGCACATAAGCATACACTGAACATAATATCAGGTCTACTTGAAGTAATATATAGTAATGAACCAATCATACCTCGATAGAGTTTCTGATCAACATTCTTACCATTTTCATATTTGTCTAGAAATGTAGTAGTACTCATGGGAGTATTCTTATGACCAGAATTTTTCATGCCAAATCTTTTTAGAAGTTCCTTTACATACTTGCACTGGGAAATGAAGATTCTATCCTTCATTTGCTTTATTTGTAGACCGAGAAAGTAAGTAAGTTCACCCATGTGGCTCATCTCAAATTCACTCTGTATGGTCTTAGAAAATTCTTGACAAAGATTATCGTTAGTAGATCCAAATAAAATATCATCAACATATATCTGAATGATTAAGATATCTTTATTAACATGTTTAATAAAGAGAGTTGTATCTGCTCTTCCCATCTTAAAATCAGAATTTAAAAGAAAACTTTTTAATCTATCATACCAAGCACGGGGTGCTTGTTTTAAACCATATAAAGCTTTCTTAAGTTTAAAAACATGGTTTGGAAATTTTTCATGTTCAAAACCTGGAGGTTGTTCAACATAAACAATTTCCTTAATAAATCCATTTAAAAAGGCACTTTTAACATCCATTTGATAAAGTTTAAAATTCATAAAGCAAGAAAAAGCAAGTAAAATATGAATAGATTCAAGCCTTACTACTGGTACATAAGTTTCATCAAAATCAATACCTTCTTCTTGATTGTATCCTTGTGCTACTAACCTTGCTTTGTTCTTAATAACTTGACTTGATTCATCAAGTTTGTTCTTAAAGACCCATCTGGTACCGATAACTGGATGATCAGTAGGACGTTGTACAAGATCCCAATCATCATTTCTGACAAATTGATTCAACTCTTCTTGCATTGTAATTGTCCAAAACTCATCTGCACATGCTTCTTTGATATTCTTCAGTTCAATGAGTGATATGAAGGCAATTTGTGTCATATAGTTCAACTTGGATCTCGTCTGAACGCCTTGATTTATATCTCTAATAACCAAATCATGTGGATGATTCCTTACTTCAACATATGCTTTTGGTAACTCGGTAGGAGTCTCATCAACATTAGAAATGTTAGTATCATCAGAAGATATAACAGTATTATCAATAGGAGTATCTATGATATGATCATCATCATGTGGAGAAGTATTAGAAATAGGCTTAGTCAAGGATTCATCAAATTTAACATGTAATGATTCTTCAATAGTAAATGTTTTCTTATTAAATATTCTATATGCTTTACTTTGAGTAGAGTATCCAATAAAAATACCTTCATTGGATCTAGCATCAAATTTATCTAAAGTATCTTTTGTATTTAAGATAAAACATTTACATCCAAAAATCTTGAAGTAAGAAACTTTTGGAATCCTGTTATAAAACAATTCATAAGATGTTTTGTTTAAAATAGGTCGAATAAGCACACGATTTAAAACATAACGTGAAGTAGCAATAGCTTCAGCCCAAAAATATTTTGGTAAATTACTGTCTATAAGCATAGTTCTAGCACATTCTTGCAAAGTCCTATTCTTTCTCTCTGCAACACCATTTTGAGGAGATGCTCTAGGAAATGCAAAGTTATGTGTAATACCATACTTATCACAAAAATTTGCAAAAGATTCATTTTCAAATTCTCCTCCATGATCACTTCAAATAGTGACTATGTTTAGAGACTTTTGATTTTGAATTCTTTTACAAAAACTTGAAAACTTATCAAAAGTATCATTTTTATTTTTTAGAAAAATTACCCATGAAAAACGTGAATAATCATCAACAATAACAAAAACATACCTACTTTGTTTAAAGAAGCAACACGAGTAGGACCAAATAAATCCAAATGCAACAGTTCCAAAGGTCTATTGGTAGAAACTAAATCTTTAGATTTAAAAGATGATTTTACTTGTTTTCCTAATTGACAAGAATCACAAAAATAATCCTTTTTAAAAGCTATTTTTGGAAGACCTTTAACTAAATCAAATTTAGAAATCTTAGAAATTGTTTTCATATTCAAATGACCAAATCTTTTATGCCATAAAAAATAATCATTATTAGAAGCAAGTAAATATAAGTTATCATTAGATGATATGCAGGTAATTGATAACTCATAAATGTTACTGTTACAAAAACCTTTAAACAAAATATCTTTCATATTAGTATCATATATAAGACATGCATCTTTTTAAAAATAATTTTATAACCCTTATCACATAACTGACTAATACTTAATAGATTGTGTTTAAACCTCTTACCAAAAGAACATTTTCAATAAGGGGTTTTGAAATGTTACCAAATATGCCGGTACCAATAGCCTTTCCTTTGTTATTGTCTCCAAATATCACTGTACCTCCCTTTTTGATTTGAACGGAAGACAGTAGTTGAATGTGTCCGGTCATGTATTTGGAACACCCACTATCAAGTATACACTTTTCGTTATAAAGTACCTATAAGATAAAACAATTTGTATGGTACCTATCATGATAGGGTCCAAAAAAGATTAGCCTTTAGGAACCCAAATCCAATTGGAATTTGGTTTTCACTTGTTAGTATAAACATAATTATCAGAATTACACACATCAAGTAAATAAGATGCAATATAAACATTTTTATCAACATTATTTAGATTTTTGGGAACCCATATATATTTGCATCTAATTCTTTTTGAAACAGTATTTCTTTTTACAAAAGAATTATATGGATTATTATTATAAAGATGTGTAGATTTTACAAAATTGGTTTTTGAAAATCCAAGACCAACATGAATAGGTTTATAAATCTTATCTTTTGAAAAACCAAGACCAAAATGGTTATTTGACATCTTTTGATAAGATAATAAAATATTTAAATTCTCTTTTCCTTTATTAAATTTAGTTACATTTTTCAAAAGATCTTCATACTTAATTTTGAAACTAGTCATGTCTTTATCTAAAATAGTAATTCTAGAATTTAAAGAAATAGTTTCCTTTTTAAGTAAAGAATTCTCTTTTAAGAAAATTTCATTATCCCTTTTTAAAGATGAAATAACTTTTTTAAAATTATCTTTTTGAGAATTTAAAGAAGATATTTGAGAAATAAAAATAGCATTTTCATTGTTGAGTCTTTCATTTTCCTTTGTTAAAACTTTATTTTTAATCTTTTCATTTTTGAAATTATTAAAAAGTTCATTAAAAGCTTCTAATAATTCATCATAATCTTGTACCTCATCTTCTTGGGCCATGAAGCAGATATTGGCGGTTTCAGTTGCTTCTTCTTCGTCAGAGGAAGATGAGTCGCTATCATCCCAAATTGCTTGGAATGCTTTCTTCTTCTTGTTGAACTTATTGAAATTCTTGAAGTGTCCTTTTGATTTCATCAATGGGCAATCCTTCTTTATGTGGCCTAATTTGTTACACTTAAAACAAATAGGATTATCATTAGTATCTTTATTCTTTTTAAATTTACCTTGTTTCAAGAGCCTTTTGAATTTTCTTGAAAGCATCACCATCTCTTCTTCATCGTCATCCGAATTGTCCATATCTGAGGTTGTATGGAAGGCAAGTACTTTCTTCTTGGATTGAAGTTGTTGTTTGTCCTTCTTTCTATCTTCGAATTGTACTTCATATGCCATTAAGATTACCAATAAGGTTTTCTAATGACAATGTTGAGAGATCATTCGCTTCTTCTATTGCAGTAGTCTTCTTCTCCCAATCTGGTGTGAGTGCTCGAAAGATCTTGCGAATTTTTTCGACTTGTGTGTATTCCTTTCCAAGGGATGCTAAGGAATTGGTAATGTCAGTGAATCTTGTAACCATATCTTAGATGGTTTATTCTCCTTCATTTTGAATAATTCAAACCTGTGGATAAGAACAGAAATCTTAGATTCTTTAACTTTATTTGTGCCTTCGTATGTTACCTGAAGAGTGTGCCATATTTGATTTGCAGAAGTGACTGTTGACACATGGTTGAACTCTTCTTTAGTTAAGGCACAGAACAAAGCATTCATCTGGCGTCAAGGTTCGCATTCTTCTTTTGATCATCACTCCAAGCGTTGTAGTTGGTTGATGGCTTGGTGTATGGTGCTTCTATGATGTTCCAAAGTTCGTAGTTAAGCGATTGCAAGTAGATCTTCATTCTACACTTCCAATAGTTGTAGTTGGATCCGTCAAATAGCGGTGGACGTTGTGTAGAATGTCCTTCTTTGAATTGTGACGAAGGGAACTCAGTTGCCATCTTCGTATGGTTGTTGCCTTGAACCTGCTCTGATTCCAAATGTAGGATCTATATTCAAGCAACACAAACACTAGAGGGGGGGGTGAATAGTGTTTATCAAAATTTTAATGAAACTACTTGCAGGAAATAGAAATTCACAAGATAAAACTCAGAAAATAATGCAGACGCAAAGACAAGAGAGTTATCCTGGTTCGGTTCTTGTGACCTACATTCAGTCCCTAAGCAAACCGCTTGAGACTTTCTTTTCCTGATTTGGGTACACCCACAATCAATACCTTGTACACCACTTGACAAAAAGCCCTTTGCCAAATGTGCACAACTCCTCTTTAAAACTAAGAGAACAAATACCTTGTACAACTTTCTTCTACACCAAGAAGACGCCCTTATACAATGCTCCTCTTTGAATAATTATAACTGATCCTATAAGCCTTGAATCTGAATGTGCTTGTGGACAAGGTCTCTTATAGGAGAACTTTCAGAAATCTTCACAATAGAGTTAGATTTTGGTGAAGAAACAGAAAGTGGAACAGGTTTTCAGAAAACAGAATTTTGGAGAGAGTTTTTAGGCTGAAAACTTTAGATTTGAATTGGTGAATTGACCCTAGGACAATACTCCTATTTATAGGTGAAATCTATAGTAAGTTAGGGTAGTTATCAGGCCAAATTTGAATTTTGAAACGTTGGTTAACACACCAGAATTCACCAACTGCAGCACAGTTATAAACTGCTATTAGTCGACTAGTATAGGAGAGTAGTCGACTAGAAGAACAAAAATTACAAAGGTTAGTCGACTATAGATTGGCTGATACGGATACTATGTTTCTGGAAAACTGATTGTAGTCGACTATATAGACATGGTTAGTCGACTAAAGAAGGGGCTATGTTTCTGGAAAACTGATTGTTGTCGACTATATAGACATGGTTAGTCGACTATAATTTTAGGGAAGTCGACTAAGTTTGATGCCAAACAAGAAACAGAGAGTAGGAAAATTTTTGTAGAGGGGATTAGTCGACTTGGGAAATTTATAGTCGACTAGGGTATCTGTTAGTCGACTATACTTGGAGGTCAAGTCGACTAATTTTGATGTCAGAGAACAAACAGAAAGTTGGGACATTTGTTTTGAAGAACTTAGTCGACTGGGGTTTTCTAAAGTCGACTATAGGGTAGGGTAGTCGATTATACTATGATGGTAAGTCGACTATATTAGGTATTTGTGTGTGTGTTCAAGGCTTTTCACAATTTTTCTAAAAATACACAAAAATACCCAAAATCTTCAATATCAAGTTGAGTAATCATAAATGCTTGTCCATCATCAAAATTGTTCAACTTTGGAGGCTTCAACATTGGCCTCTATATGATTGCTATTACCAAGATAGGATTTCTTGGTAGCGGCAAGAAAAATATGCAAGCCTAGGGTTTTCAAGTACATGGACATCCTAAATTTTCACATGTCAATGTTGGAGACATCAAACATGGGAGGTGACAAGCAATCCATGAGTGTGTGTAAGCAATAAAAGTGTGCAAATGCAAATATAGATTAGCAAAACCAAGATCACATCCTAGGTGGTAAAACCTAATATCAGGAGCGTAGGCTCTGATACCAATTGAAAGTACACCTAGAGGGGGGTGAATACGTGTACAGCTAATCTAATGAACAAAATACGGAAATTAAAAACTAATTTGCAACACAGTTAATGTAACCAACGAGTGTAGCCGAATTTTCGGTGAAGGGTTCTGGACTAACTCCTCTTGATTCCTCTGAATAAGAGTTGAGATGCTATATGAAGCTCTCGTGGTTAAACACAAGTGAGGCACACACAAACAACACAAGCATGTATATGATATGGCAATATGATGCAATGCTCAAAGTAAAAGAGAGAGTTAGAGTCAATGGATCAAATGCAAACACCGAGATTTGTTTCGAGGTTCGAGCACACAACTCTACGTCCCCGCCTTCACACAGAAGGATTTCTAATCCACTAACTTGTCCACACAGGACTCCCACACGGGGAACCTCCACAAGGATTTGGGGCAATACAATAACCGAGAGTACACAACTCCTCTCTCAACCGGATACAACCTATCACTAGAGGCAATGCACAACCAATACAAAAACCACCTCACACAAGAGGGTAGACGCTTAGTCAACAAATACCAATCACCTCACACTTGAGGGATTCCAACACAAGACTCCACCTCTCACTAGAGGGAGCTAAACACAATCTCCACCTCTCACTAGAGGGAGCTAAACACAATCTCCACCTCTCACTAGAGGGAGGCAACCACAACTTCCACAATTACCTCACAATAGAGGGATACCAAATCAATCACCTCTCACTAGTGGGATATCACAAAGAAGGAAGTTTACAACTTGGTGGTCTATCTCAACCACAAACCAATTTTCCCACAAAATAAAGATCCTAATAGATAGGATAGCAAGATATGGCTCAAGTGTGAAAAAACAAAGAGTTTGAAAATCAAAAACTCAAAGAAAAACTCTAGGAAAAAACTCTAGATAGAATTTGAAATGAAGATCAAACCAATTCCCAAAGAATTTTCTTTTCAAATGATTTTCCAACCCTTTTAAAAATAAGATAAAGATCAAATATATAAGCACTAAAAACTCTTTAAAAACTTGCTGGAAGATGTAATTTTTGCTCTAAAAATTCTTTTTCAAAACACCCAAGAGATGGGGTATATAAAGGCCCCAACAAAAACTAGCCGTTGGCAGCTAACTAGGCCCAGAATGGCCTTCCGGTCGACCGGCCGGTCGACCGGACAACGGTCAAATTTCTGACCGTTGAGCCTTCCGGTTGATCGCCTGGTCGACCGGGCCCTGAACCAGAGAGCAACGGCTCTCTGGCCGGTTGACCGCCCGGTCGACGGGGCAACCCGAGAGTGGGTTACCTTCAGTCGGTCGACCGCACGGTCGACCGGCCAACTGACACGGCCTTGTGCACATTCTTGTGCACGTCCGGTCGATCGCTCCGGTCGACCGGCTCCTGGTCCGGTCGACCGGAACGGTCGACCGCCAGAACCTGGCAGGGTTTTTAAGGGATAAAAAAACTAGGTTTTTATTATCCTATTAAATCCCATAAAATCTCTAAAAATTCACAAAAATAGTTTTATTATAATACTTTGATATACAAACATGTGTGAAAAAATTCAATGCATATTTCAAACAATTTGAACCATTTTTGTGTTATGAAAATTTTGCCAAAAACCAAAATCCGTATTTTCCAAAATTTGGATTTTTGAATTGAAAATTTGTTTTGTCCAAAACTCATCCAAATACAAAAACATGATATTGAAATAACTTAAAACATGTTGTATATAGATATAATCCAATATACATGAAATAGATATATATCAATGTTTCTGACTTTAAATCTAAAAATACGTTTTGTTAAAATACCAAAACTTCAAACTCATGAAATAGACTATCAAACTAAGTCTGTTTAAATAGTTGAAGCATACATGTATATAGAAAAAAAATCTAATATACATTAAACCATGTAAACTTGTTGATTCTATCTATTCATGAAAATCAAGAACGGTTAAACCGAACCGAAAAACAAAACCAAAACATGAAACGTTGTGTGTTATGAACTTGAGCATCTCACACTATCTAATCTTTAACAAATGGATATAAAACATAATCTAAACTATGTACCGAAGTCTTCTTGACGAACTCCGTCTTCAAGCCGACTCGATCCAAACGTGATCCACCGAGCTTGACTCCAACGAGTGCTAGATATGAACTTTGATGCTAGGGCTCTTGAATCACCATGTGAAAAGCTCCAAAATACCTTTGTTGAGCTAATCGCCTACTAATATCTTGGTTAAGTATCTGAAACTAAACATCACAAAATTATTAGTAAACATAACTACATGAGTTAATCATCATTAAAACTAGATTGGAAGGCCTCTGGGCCAACAAAGATCGCATCTAGTATTCGGTTGGAGTCAAGCTTGTTGGATCATGTTTGGATCGAGTCTACTTGGAGAAGGAGTTCTATAAGAAGACCTTGATTTATTTAGTTAAGATTGTTTAGATCTCATTGTAAAGATTAGATAGTGTTGATATGCTCAAGTACACACACAAGTTTCAATTTGTTTGGTTTTCGGTTTAACCAGTTTCAATTTTTATATATATGACTTTCATGAATAGATAGAATCAAAACAATTTTACATGATTTAATTATATTAGATTTGATCAATATACTGTTGGCCCAAAGGCCTTCCACTCTAGTTTTGATCGTGATTAACTCATGTAGTTATAGTTTACTAATAATCTTGTGATGTTTAGTTTCAGATACTTAACCAAGATATTAGTAGGTGATGAGCTTCAACAAAGGTGTTTTGGAGCTTTTACATGGTGATTCAAGAGCCCGAGCGTCAAAATTCATATCTAGCACTCGTTGGAGTCAAGCTCAGTGGATCACATTTGGATCGAGTCGACTTGGAGATGGAGCTCTACAAGAAGATCTCGGTTTGTTTTAGAATAGTCAGTTTAGATCCATTGTTAAAGATTAGATAGTGTGATATGCTCAAGTTCACAACACACACGTTTCATGTTTTGGTTTTGGTTTTCGGTTTTTAGTTTAACCGATCTTGGTTTTCATGAATAGATGAATCAAAACAAGTTTACATAGTTTAATGTGTATTAGATTTGATCTATATACATGTATACTTCAACTATTTAAATAAACTTAGTAGTCTATTTCATGAGTTTAGAGTTTTGGTAATTTAAACAAAACTTATTTTCGAATTTAATGTCAAAAATATTGATATATATATATATATATCTTTCATGTATATTGAATTATGTCCATATACAACATGCTTAAAAGTTATTTCAATATCATGTTTTTGTATTTGCAAGTGTTTTGGACAAAACGATTTTTCATTTCAAAAATTCAAGTTTTGGAAAATACGGATTTTGGTTTTCGGCAAAATTTGTAGGACACAAAAAAGGTTCAAATAGTTTGAAATATGTGTTGAATTTTTTTCACACATATTTGTATTTCAAAGATAATATAAGAACTTATTTTTGTGGATTTTTAGAGATTTTATGGGATTTTATTAAAGGCATAAAGACCAGTTTTTAAATCCTATAACCAGATCTGCCAGGCCCTGGCGGTCGACCGGGACGGTCGACCGGACCAGTGGTCGGTCGACCGGACCGGTCAACTGACGTGCACAAGGATGTGCACGCAGGCCAGCTTGTTTGGCTGGTCGACCGAGTGGTCGACCGACTGAAGTCAACCCACTCTCGGGTTGGCCCGGTCGACCGGGTGGTCGACTGGCCAAAGAGCCATTGCTCTCTGGTTCTGGGGGCGATCGACTGGGCGGTCGACCGGTAGGCTCAACGTTCAATTTTTTGACCGTTGGCCGGTCGACCGGATGGTCAATTCTGACCATATTTGGCTGCCAACCGATAGTTTTTCAAAGAGCCTATAAATTGGGTTTTCTCTTGAATGTTTTAAACAAGAATTTTGAGAGCTTATTTTCTGATCTTACTAGTGTTTTTGCAGTAATTAAAAAAGAGTTTTGAGCTTTAAAGTTTACATTTTATTTGGTATTTTTTTAGGGTTTGGAAAATCAAAGAAAAGTGATTTTGGGAAAATTGTTTTTGATTCATCTTCTACATCCTTATTTCTAGTTTTTCTCAAGGATTTTCTTTGAGTATTTATTTTTCATTCCATTTGGTTTTTCTCACACTTGAGCTTATTATTCTATCCTATCTATTAGGATCTTTGTTTTGTGGGAAAAGAATTGGTTTGTGGTTGAAAGAGACAATCAAGTTGTAAACCCTCCTTATTTGTGATATCCCTCTTGTGTAGAGGTTGATTATTGGGGTTGTGGCTTTATGCCCTATCCCTCTAGTGAGAGGTTGATTGGTTATTTGGCTTTGTGCCCATCCCTCATTTGTGAGGTTGATATTGTGGTGCTTTGTGCCTAACCTCTAAGTGTAGAGGTTGTGCTTGTAAAGAGAGGAGTTGTGTACTCCCTGTTATTATATTGCCCCAAATCTTCAGTGGAGGTTCCCTGTGTGGGAGTCCTGTGTGGACAAGTTAGTGGAAATCCTTCTGTGTGAAGGCGAGGACGTAGAGATGGGTGCTCGAACCTCGAAACAAATCTCGGTGTTTGCGTTTGATCCATTTTCTCTAACTCTCTCTTACTTTGTGTATTGATTCATATTGCCATGTCATATACATGCTTGGTTGTGATTGTTTGCGTGCCTCACTTGTGTTTAACCACGAGAGCTTCATATAGCACCTCAACTCTTATTCAGAGGAATCAAGAGGAGTTAGTCCAGAGCCCTTCACCGGGAATTTGGCTGCACTCGTTGGTTACACTAAGTGTGTTGTAATTAAATTTTAATTTTCACATTATTGTTCATAGATTATCCGTACACCTATTCACCCCCCTCTAGGTGTACTTACATATACATCTATACTTCATTGATTTAGAAAAACATACTTTGATAGTCTATTTCATGAGTTGGAGTTTTGTATTAAACAAAACTTATTTTTGGATTTCATGTCAAAAACATAGATATAAACTTTATATGTATATTGGATTCTATCCATATACAATATGCTTCAAAGTTGTTTCAATATCATATTTTTTGTATTTACATGTGTTTTGGAGAAAACGGTTTTCCATTTCAAGATCCAAGTTTTGAAAAATACAGATTTTGGTTTAAGGCAAAATTTCAAGAACACAAAAATGGTTTAAATTGTTTATAATATGTGTTGAATTTTTGTCACACATATTTGTATTGCAAAGATATAATAAGAACATATTTTTATGAAATTTATGTGTATTTTATGAGATTTTTTAGAAGGCAAAAAAGACAAGTTTTCAATCCCTAAAAGAGTTTGACCTGGTTGTCTGCCGGTCGACCGGACGGTCGACCGAGGCAAAGGTTGGTCGACCGGTCTAGTCGACCGACGTGCACAGGACGTGCACGCAGCCAAGGCTGGGAGGCCGATCGACCGGGTCGGTCGACCGCCGATAGCTTCTGCTCTCTGGAAATGGCCCCGGTCGACCGCCCAGTCGACCGACAGAGAGCTCTGCTCTGTTTCCAGTTTCTGGTTGACCAGCCGGTCGACCGTTGGCTCAACGGTCATAATTATGACCATTGACCGGTCGACCGCCGGTCGACCGGAAGGGCAGTTTTGCCCTTTGTCAGACTACCAACGGGCAGATTTCTTTGGGGCTATATATACCCATTTCTTGAGCTGTTTTTCATAAGTTTTTTAGGAAACAAAAATTCCCATCTTCTTAAGTGTTTTAACAGAAAGTTTTAAAAGAGTTTTGGGTTTAAAGATTTCATCTTTATTTGTTTTTTAAGGGTTAGAAAAATCAAAGAAAAATAGGATATTTGGGATATTGGTTTTGATCTTCATTTCAATCTTATTCTAGTTGTTTTCCCAAGTATTTTTCTTTGTGTTTTTGTTTTCCAAACTTTTTATATTCACACACTTGAGCTATCATATATATCCTATCTATTAGGATCTAGTTTTATGAGAAAGATTTGGTTTGTGGTTGTTATACCACAAAGAGTTGTAAACCTTCCATACTTTGTGATATACCTCTAGTAAGAGGTGATTGTGTTGATATCCCTCTAGTGAGAGGTGATTGGAGAAGTGGTGTTTGCATCTCTCTAGTGAGAGGTGATTAAGTTGGAATCCCTCAAGTGTGAGGTGATCTTTGTTTGGCTAAGTGCCCATCCCTCTAAGTGCAGAGGTGATAGTTGTTATGCCTTGCCTCTCGTGAGAGGTTGTATTTATTGAGAGAGGAGCTGTGTACTTCTAATTGTATTTGTCCAAATCCTCAGTGGAGGTTCCCTGTGTGGAAAGTCCTGTGTGGACGCTTTACTGGAAATCCTTCTGTGTGAAGGCGGGGACATAAATCTGGGTGCTCGAACCTCGAAACATATCTCGATGTTTGCGATTGATCCACTATCTCCACACTCTCTCTTATTTACCTTGCATTGATTCATATTGTCCATATCATATATGCTTGGGTTTGTTTGTGTGCCATACTTGTGTTAAACTAAGAGAACTTCATATAGCACCTCAACTTTTATTCAGAGGAACCAAGAGGAGTTAGTCCAGAGCCCTTCACCAGGAATTCAGCTACACTCATTGGTTACACTAAGTGTATTACAATTAGTTTTTAAATTCCGCATTATTTGTCATTAGATTAGCCTTACACCTATTCACCCCCCTCTAGGTGTACTTTCACGGTCGACCGTCCCAAACTGAGAGTTTGGGTCTGTTAGTCGGTCAACTGCTCGATCGACCGTCATGGGGTCCGGTCGACCGCCCGGTCGACTGGGGAACGTGCACACATGCACACCCCATGGGTCAGAACTACGATCGATCGCGCGGTCGACCGTTCTGACCTGTAACAGAGCCGGTCGACCGCCCGATCGACCGCAACAGGTCATAAGCTGAAAACCAGTTAGAAATTTGAATTGAAGATATGTTATTTTCAAAGGGATTTTTGTAAAGGCTTTGTAAAATACAATAAACTAAGTATGCATATACTGAAATAGGACTTAAAGTATTTTATCAAGAGTCAAAAATAATCTTTTGAAAACACGTGCTATTTTGTGTGTGTAGGAAGTTGAGCTTGAATACTATATACTATTCTTTAACCAACTAACAACACAAAAATCCATAGGTAATCATCTCTGAACCGCATTGCTGAGCTAGAGTCTCTTATCCTATGAGTGAGTCCTCTTGAGCCGTCAACCTTGTAACATGCTTGAGAACGCTTGAGCCATCAAGACTTGTATAAGCCTGAAATACATTTTAGAACCTCTATTAGTACCAAATAGCTTTTACATGGTTTGTTATCATCAAAACGCATAAACTAGAGAGTGTAACCTTTGGGCCAACAATCTCCCCCTTTTTAATGATGACAAAACATATAAGCTATAACACAAGCTATAAAAGGGAGGTAAAAACTCCCCCTCAAATAATGCTATACTAAACAAGTTTACTATACTAAGACATGAAACCATAATGAAAGAATAAACATGAAACATATTCTTTGATATAAAACAAACTTATTATTTGAGAACAAACAAAACACAAACACACATAAACACAAACATACTTCTCCCCCTTTTTGTCATACATCAAAAAAGAATATATTAGAATGAAAACTTCTTTAGTCAATAACACAAATATTGAGTTCACCACATATAAAAGAAAATCTATTGAAATCAAGTGGTTTAGTAAAAATATCGGCAAGTTAAAAATCAGTAGAAGCATAATCAATATCAATATCACCTTTCTCAAAATGATCTCTAAGAAAGTGATATCTAATCTCTATGTGTTCGGTCTTACTATGTTGATTTGCATTCTTAATCATATGAATTATACTAGTATTATCACAAAATATTTTAATATAGTCATAATGCAAATCATAATCAAGGAGAGTATGTTTCATCCAAAGGACTTGAGCACAACATGTCCCATCCGCAACATACTCCGCCTCGGCGGTTGAGAGGGCTACTGAAATTTGTTTCTTAGAAGACCATGAAACAAGATAATTACCGAGAAATTGACATGTTCCACTAGTACTCTTCCTATCCACTCTACAAACCGCATAGTCGGCATCCGAAAAACTCGTCATTGAGAATTGTCCGGTCTTCGGATACCATAGACCCATTCTAATAGTGTCCTTAAGGTATCGAATAATACGTTTTACCGCAATCAAGTGGGATTCTTTAGGACAAGATTAGAATCTAGCACAAAGACAACACTAAACATAATATCCGGCCTGCTAGCCGTTAAATACAACAAACTATCAATCATACTTCTATATAATCTTATGTTTACACTCTTACCTTGGTCATCCTTTTCAAGCTTGGTAGTGGTAGCCATGGGAGTGTTGCAAGTTTTTGAATCTTCAAGTCTAAATTTCTTAATGAGTTTCTTAGTGTACTTGACTTGACTTATGAAGATCCCATCACTCCTTTGCTTGATTTGGAGTCCAAAAAAATAGTTCAATTAACCCATCATAGACATCTCAATTCATGTTGCATACATGATTCAAACTCCTTGCAAAGTAATTCATTAGTAGAACTAAAAATTATATCATCAACATAGATTTGTATAAAAAGAATATCACTACCAACATGTTTAGTAAATAATATTGTGTCTACTTTGCCTTTAACAAAATCATTTGATAGAAGAAAAGTAGAAAGTCTTTCATACTAAGCTCTTGGAGCTAGTTTTAAACCATACAATACTTTATCTAGTTTGAAAATAAAATTTGGATGCATATGATCAACAAAACTGTGGGGTTGTTCAACATATACTTCCTTCAATAAAACCATTTAAAAATGTATTTTTTACATCCAATTGAGAAAGTTTGAAAGTTTTATAGGATGTATAAGCTAGTGTGATCCGTATGGCTTCTAGCCGTGCTACGGGTGCAAAGGTCTCCTCAAAGTCAATTTCTTCAACTAGGGTGTAACCTTAGGCTACTAACCTAACCTTATTCCTAATAACATTTCCTGACTCATCCAACTTGTTCCTAAAAATCTACTTAGTACCAATAATTAGTCTATCATGAGGGTCTAAGAACAAGATGCCAAATTTGATTGAGCTCAAATTGATTTAGCTCTTCTTGCATAGCAAGCAGCCAATATGAGTCACCCTTAGTTTCGAGGATGTTTTTGGGTTCAATATGAGATATGAATGCATAATGCCCACACAAATCATGGAGTTTGGAGCGAGTGGTTACCCCCTTTGATACATCACCTATGATGAGATCTTTGGGATGATTTGTAGTGTATCTCCAATCTTTAGGAAGTGGTTGTGATGGTTCCACTTCATCCTTTTAAACTTCACCATTAGGTTCTTGCTTATCTTCTTAGATGGGTGAGTCCTTCAAGGATATTTTCTTCATGTCTTCACCGAAAGAATCAATCTCTACAACATTCTTAACAAATCCATTAGATTTCTCAAACTTAACATGCATAGATTCTTCAATTGTAAGAGATGATTTATTGAACACTCTATAAGCTTTGCTAGTAATAGAATAGCCAACAAAAATTGCTTCAAAAGCCTTAGCATCAAATTTGCTCAAATTATCTTTGGTGTTCAAAACAAAACACTTGCATCCAAAAACTTTAAAATACGAAACATTTAGTTTTCTCAAATGATAGATTTCAAAGGAAGTTTTAAAAGTATTTTTTACAAAAGTAAATTCTGTTCGATATATAGCATGCGGTGTTTACGGCCACGGGCTATCAGTATTGAGGGAGCCCATATTCACTTATCATAGTCCTAACCATTTCTTGAAGAGTTCTATTCTTCCGTTCAACGACTCTATTTTGTTGTGGAGTTCTAGGATATGACATTTCATTCTTAATTTCATTATCATCGCAATAAGTCATAAAAAATTGGTTAACAAACTCACCACCTCTATCACTTCTTATGCGTAAAATCGAAAATCTTTTTTTTCAACCCTTTTCGAAAAATCTTAAAATGCGAAAAAGTTTGATCTTTATGCTCCAAAAGAAAATCCATGTGAAACGAGAGAAATCATCGACTAAAATCAAAACATATCTATTTTCATTTAAACTTTTAGTTTTAGTTGGTCCAAATAGATCCATGTGGATCAATTCTAATGGCCTAGATGTCATGATATCCTTGATTGGTTTGAAAGAGGACTTGGTTTGTTTCTCAAGTTGGCACGCAACACAAATGCGGTCCTTTTCAAACTTCAAATAAGGAATACCCTTCACCGATTCATTAGAATTGATTCTAAAAAGATGATCAAAAGAAGCATGACCTAATCTTCTATGCCATAATCATGAATTCTCATCAAAAGCATTTAAACATTTTGTAGTGTAATCCAAATTAAGCATATCAATAATGTAGACATTATTTTCACGTAATCCAGTGAAAATACATTCATTGATTTTACAATCATAAATATTGCAAGAAGATTCATAAAAACAACTTTGGAACCATGACACATAGTTGACTAATACTAAGTAAACTATGTTTAAGCCCAATAATAAGAACTATATTTTCAATTAAAGGAGATATACCAATCTTGATGTTACGTATACCGATGACGGTGCCTTTGGAGTTATCTCCGAAGGTGACGGTGCCACCTTCAACATACCTCGATAGGGTT
Organism: Agave tequilana; assembly: GCA_038442645.1. Lineage (NCBI taxonomy): Eukaryota > Viridiplantae > Streptophyta > Magnoliopsida > Asparagales > Asparagaceae > Agave > Agave tequilana. Next base: position 32,039 of record JAVJIF010012424.1, read on the forward strand.
GCAAAATTGTTAATGTCCCATGTCATATACCTTGAGCAGCCACTATTAAGGTACCACCGCTCCCTACGTCTTGGCGTATTGGTGTGTACCTATATTAAATAATTGAATGGTTGATTTTGGTACCCATATTTTCTTGAGTCCTAATATGTTAGTGTTTCGAACCCAAACATGATTATTCATACTATTTATATGATCATAACAAAATTTGGCTAAATGAACATTTCGGCCATAATAAGTACATTTATAAATTCTTCCATATTTAAAAGCATAATGAGCATGTGGTTTATGAACGTGTGATTTGTGAACATGTGGTGTTTTAACATGATTGACATGTGATGTGTTGGCATGATGAATGTGTGGAGTTTTAGCATGTGATGGTTTATCATGTTGAATATGTGAAGTGTGCATGTGTTTCTTTGACAACATTTCTTGTAATTTAGTATTGTTAAATGCACATTCTTTTAAAACATTTCCCAAATCATTTATTTTAGTTTTTAACATAGAAATCTCATTTTCATCAATTTTAGGATATTTAGCTTTGCATGCAACTCTATAGGCATCAAAATCTCTTTGTGTTGAAATAATAGTGGAAGATAATTCATCTTTTTCTTGAGTAAGAATAGCAATTTAATGTTAAGCATTTCATTTTTCCTTTTCAATTTTAAACAATCTTTCTTCTTGGAATCATAATTTTCTGAAAGTTCAATGAAAGCTTGTAATAACTCTTCTTTGCTTATTTCAATGTCATCATAAGATGGTTAGGAAGTTACCTTAGGTGTGTTTGTCATGAAACACATGTTAGTCGTGTCAACTTCATCTTCGGATTCACTTTCCGAATCCCAAGTGGCTTTGAACACCTTCTTTACAAACGGCTTCTTTTGCTTCATGGAGGAAGATATCTTGTTCTTAAAATCTGGACATTCGGCCATGATGTGTCCAGGTTTTCGACAGTTGTAGCATGTGATCTTCTTCTCCTCCTTCCCTTCCCATCGCCTTCTATGGTTGAGCTTTTTCTTATGATACATCCTTTTTACATTTCTCACAAGAAGAAATAGCTCTTCATCTTCTTCATCATCGAAGATGGTGGAGGTAGACTTAAAAGCAATAGACTTTTTCTTTTGAGGCGACGTTTCTTCTCTAACCTTTTCCTCTAGCTCATGAGTTTTAAGGTTAACAATAAGACTGATGAGTTCCATCTCGTCTTTATCCTTCAATTCCTTCAAGGTGGTAGCTTTGATTTCCCATGATGAAGGGAGTGCACGAATCACCTTACGCACCTTTTGGTCGTTGTTGATTTCATCACCTAGAGAAGCAAGAGCATTTGTGATTTTAGTAAACTTAGTAATCATATCATCAATAGATTCATTTTCTTGCATTCTAAAACTTTCATATTGGGAATAATTAAGCTTGGAACCTGCACACAAATATAGAATTTCAGAACTTTAAAATAGAGATGTGCAAATGCTCAATTCTACCGCGATAGCAAGTGGCTATGCGGGTCGTGATCCACAAGGAGAGACTAGCTATGGAAGCTTTTTAGTAAGATCTCTTTTAGGCTACAAAATATGGTTAAAGTTCTTCTTTAGTTCTTTAAAAGAAAAAGGAAAAATCGAGTTAAAGTTAAATTAGGAAGAAGATGGTATATTAAGAAGATGGAGAAACTAGAAATGAGATGTACAAAGAAATGGAAAAGGAGTGATAAAAGAAGTGGTAGATTGTGGTGTTCTAAACTAAAAAATTAAAAGAAAAGAATCTAAAAGTTACTTACCTCCTTTGGCCAAATGCTTACCTTAAATCTTTTGCAATAATGTTACCTTGAAGTGAGGCGATCAACGTATTGCCCATAAGAGTTGATTCCCGTCTCCTCCACATTATATCATCAGGACGTTGTAAGTATGAAGTGATACAGAATGAAACTCAAAATCCATCGTCATGAGCTATCGGTGGCACTCGCAAAGGCAAGGCTCTTTCGATGCTTTAAGACTCACTTGAATAGCAATTGGTACCAAAAGAAGAAAAGTAAGGAAGAAGAAGAAGAAGAACAAAAATAAAGTACATACAAAAGGAAAACTACAGATTCAATTTATAACAATAAAAGAAAGAAGAAAATCTTACACCGGTGTCACTCTCAGCACAAGCTTCATTTTCGTTCTCCTATGAAACTCTGATTTACATAAATTAAAATTGAAAATTACATGAAAATAAAAACAAAAACCTACACTACAAAAAATGGAAAAGTGGACTAAATTCTATCTCTGCAGGGTCATCCCTTTTGCCTTTGAGATTACAGATATTTATAGAAGAAATGCAGAGGTTAGAGGAGTATGAAGATAGGAAAAGCTGGCTATTTCTGAATTTGAATCCTCCACTTATCTCTAAACTTGATTTGATGTGAATATGCAGTTCCGATCTGCAGTTTGTTGGCGTATTAATTGCTAAGTATCACTTATCAAATGACAGAATTAGAAATAGTGATCAACATAAGATTGTAGTCCTGTAAGTCTGCTTTCTGGATCATCTTGAATCATCAGATTTGAGATTCGGTAGCGAAAGTTATGATTCAAATACTAAAATGTATCCTGTCAGAATCTAAGTCAAACTTGCTTCATCTCATCCGTTGATCTTCTCTCTATCCATTTATCTCTTTGTATTTGATATTATTCTTGGTTGATCTTTAGCTAATCAAAATGGATTTATAGAAATCTGAATTTTACCGGTTTCTATTCTGATTTGCTCTGATCTTCAGCTAAACATTTGCCCCAATCCTTGATTTGTTCTAACTAGATCTGGGATCATCCTCAGCTAACTATATAGATCCAATTAAATCTGATTTTAACTGGTATTTATTTAGTTTAATTCTCTTTCTCTTCATTATTATCTTCTGTAATATAGATATTGACAAGAAAATTAGCAGATTTATTACACGATAAATGTAGGAGTGTAATGAAAAGAATACAAAATATATGTACCATCACACCCCACACCTATCTTTTGCTCGTCCTCGAGCAAAACAACAAAACTAAACCAAAGATTATTAGACCACTTTTGCAGGTTACGCGATTGCACTGAGCATGTGCAACAAGCTGTTAAACCTCTAGGTTTTCCCTAGAGGACGAGTTTTGTCTCGTGAGGGTTTTTAGTGGATTGCACCCACAAAATCCATAAAGAAAGAAAAAAATGTTAGTAGTTTGAAAACACATTTTGAAAGAAAAATATTTGAAATATTATTGTAAGTTTTAAGTAATCTATAAGTTATAAAAAAACTGAATTTTTCATTCCTAAACTTAGTCTCTATTCAAAAATTTGTTATCAATCAAAGTAAGGAGTCAAATTGTACTTCTCATCTAGTCTATTACTTTACCCTAAGTCATATGCATCTTGTGATTGTGAAAATTTTGACTAAGGGTTCTTTAACTCTAACTTTTATGTCTTATTTATATATATATATTGGTGGTATTATCCCTTAGTTCTATTAGGCTTTCTAATCTACCCATGTAACGAGCCTTAAATCGATGACTCCTAAACCAAACGGTCTTAGGGCACCGGGTGAGAAAATACCTAAGGACTTAAGGACTCGAGCAAATAAGACCACAAAACTAAAGATTTTATTATATGAACCACTTTTAGGCGTAAATATTTATGCTTTATTAGGCACAAATACCCAGCTTAATCAGAAGATTTATATATATATATTTCAAACTTATCTAATCATTTTTCGCATAAATACTAAGTCTTGCTTAGGCCAAAGCACCTAGCTAATCAATTATTAGATTTCTTCATCTTTCATAGATATATTTTTCTTTTTTTTCTTTTTTTTTAAGGCATAAGAATCTTTGTTTTTGAACCCTAAGTGTGTAAGTGTATAAGGTGTGCATATTTCTTCAAGGTAAATATCAAGACTAAATTACTTTCACAAACTTTTTTCCTATCCTTAGAAATCAAACAAATAATTTTATTTTGACCAAATATAAGAAATCCTAATTATGATTCTCCTATTCCTTAAAAGTGACTTAATTTCTTACAAAAAATATGTCAAATATTTCTATTTTCAAAAAATTTTAAAAGTAAAGAAAATGTTAATAATTTATTTTTATTTTCTATTTTTATAAAAAGAAAAAAAACCTAAGTTATGTTAGACCCTCCCCCATACCTATCTCATGCGTTGTCCTCAATATATGAATTAATGCATAGATGCATGAAAAAGAAGAAAGGGAAGGAAAATATTATCTTAAGGTGGTGGTTCCGTTGTGGTCTGATTGGTCCACGTAATGCGGCCCAATCGAATTTTCGTGGAGTTCGGAGGAACCCACTAAAAATCTCTCTTATATAACCCACTAAAATGATGTATATATGAACGGTTTTTATTAAAAATCTAACCCATCTAATTTCCAAATTTCATAATTAATTTTGGAGTCAATTTTGTCAATCGCCTTGTCCAAAAATGGAGTGTGAAAAGATAGAATGATTGACTTGGACTTAGAAAGTACGGGAACTAATACCAACTCTGGAAAGTGACTTAAGTCAAGTAAAGGTTCAGGAGTCGAGATTGGTTCAAGAAGTGGGTCCAAATCAAGAAGTTGAAACTCAAGTCCACATTCATTTTCCCACAATGAAATGTGACTTAATATTAGTGATTCAAGTTCAAGAATGACAGGTGTGGGAATCAAAACTGACTCTAAAATATTACTTAAGTCGGGTAACAAAACAAGAGTCAATATTGATTCGAAAATTTGAACTGGATCACATAATTGAGAATCTAGGTCACATTTCTCATTGAATTCAATTTCATAAAAATGAGAACTTGCCAATTTGTCAATGGGACTTTCAAAAGTATGAAATTGGTCAAGTTCAATATGATGATCATCAAAGATGGGCGATTCAATTTCATTATGAATTGGCACAGGATTCAATGTTGACTCGGGAAAAAAGATTGAAATCAGGTGAAGGCACTGGAGTTATAATTGAATCAGGAAGTAGAATTGAATCACTAAGTTGAGGTTCATGATCATATTCATTCTCAAATTCAATTTCAGGAAAGGGATAACTTGCCAAACTGTCAATGTCATTTTTAAAAATTGGAGTTTGAGCAAGTTCAAATGATTGTGCTGAAATGAAACATTGTTTTCCAAAACAACATGACTCTTCGGCTCTCACAGAATGGTTAGCGACATCAGAAATGGCCAAACGGTGAGAACGTAGAGTTTGGACCATCATATCTATGTCATGATTACAAACATTTTGAGCCTGAGTCATGACTTCAAGCATCTTTTCATAGTTTATTGGTTCATCGTTTAGTTGCGACTGGTCTTGAAAAGATGAAGTGTTATTTTGGAATTGGTGGTGAAATTGTGAGTCCATCAGATTTTGTGATTGTTGTTTGGACTTACGCATACTCATTTCCAAAATTGATAGTTTTCTATTTTAGACTGGTGGAACTGAGTATGAATCTTGAAAATATTGTGGACAAGGTAGATAAGGAGGACAAGTTGGTTGAAAATTAGACTCGAGAGAGGTGAATCCCCATTGACTCTGTGAAGAGTTAAAATTATTCTAGAAATTATAGTCATAAGATTGGGAGTATGGGTTATATTGATTTGGATAAGACAAATCGGGCATACTAGGTTGGTTAAAGTTATGATATGCCGAGTTAGTAATATCCGAAAAAGAGGTTGGTGTGTAATACAGATTACTATTAAAATTGGAAAAATTGTTGTTATAAGCCATATCATACAATAAAATACAAACAAAGAAAAAACAAACAAATAAGCAAACCAATAAAAAAAAGAAAAAAAATCTAACCTAAGTTAGGGTAAAGCACTGGGGGTATATTGCCGAATCCTAGACGACTCCTAACTGGTTAGACTGTCCACTGGGGGTATATTGCCGAATCTGACAACAAGTTAATCGGCCAGGTAGGGGCAAGATTAGTGGGAAGTATCCGCGCAGAAGCGACGAGCCTAATTAAGCCAAACCACCAGCCTTCGGGGTTTCGCCCCTCAATCCCCAACCTTAGTCACCGATTTGGCAAGAGTCAGATTCAAATTAACTTCCCCCTTAGGTCAGTCTCCTATTTAAGTCCGAGATGTCCTTAGAGCCAACGTCTACTCAGTTTTAATTTGGCTTGGGTTAGTGAGTGAGGAGATTGTTGTTGGGTAAAGGGAGGGTGATGACTTCCCCACCTTATCTTGTTTATAGGACAAGCTCTTAAATCAATTTAGTGCAGTGTACAAGTATATATAGAAAAAAAGTAACATTCAAGCAATATTTCATACAAGAATGAACCTTATACTAAATGTTATGCACACATACCTTGTCTCCAGTACTCTTCAACAGTAAATAGAAAATGAAATGAAATGACACGTGCCTAAATGCAAAGTCTAAATCATTTTTAGTATTTACAATCAACTTTTACTGTTGTGTTAGTGAGTCAAACAAGGAGATAAATGCTACAAAAATTCAGATTTTTAATTCAGCCAACCTGCAAAAATACAGGTTAGTAGTTCACTCAGTTTTACCACTAGAATGTAGCAAATCTGAGGGCTTCTGGGCTCTGCTTTCTTGAGCAGAGTTCAGGGTCACTTATATGTCCCCAGCAGCAAAAGTTCCTTGTTAATAAATCTGTACACTAAAAACCAAGAAGAAGGTTAACCAAATATGTAAACTTTAATGAGAATTACTTACCATCCCTCCCCGGCAACGGCGCTAAAATTTGATTAAGCTTGGAACCTGAACACAAATACAGAATTTCAGAACTTTAAAATAATGATGTGCAAGTACTCAATTCTACCGCAATAGCAAGTGGCTATGCGGGTCGTGATCCATAAGGAGGGACTAGCGATGGAAGCTTTTAGTAAGATCTCTTTTAGGCTACAAAGTATGGTTAAAGTTCTTCTTTAGTTCTTTAAAAGAAAAAGAAAAAATCGAGTTAAAGTTAAATTAGGAAGAAGATGGTAGATTAAGAAGATGGAGAAACTAGAAATGAGATGTACAAAGAAATGAAAAAGGAGTTATAAAAGAAGTGGTAGATTGTGGTGTTTTAAACTAAAGAATTAAAAGAAAAGAATCTAAAAGTTACTTAGCTCCTTTGGCCAAATGCTTACCTTGAATCTTTTGCAATGATATTACCTTGAAGTGAGGCGATCAACGTATAGCCCATAAGAGTTGATTCCCGTTTCCTCCACATTATATCATTAAGACGTTGCAAGTATGAAGTGATACAGAATGAAACTCAAACTCCATCGTCATGAGCTATCAGTGGCACTCACAAAGGCAAGACTCTTTCGATGCTTTAGGACTCACTTGGATAGCAATTGGTACCAAATGAAGAAAAGTAGAGAAGAAGAAGAAGAACAAAAACAAAGTACATACAAAAGGGAAACTACAGATTCGATTTTATAACAATAAGAGAAAAGAAGAAAATCTTACACCGGTGTCACTCTCAGCACAAGCTTCATTCTCATTCTCTTATGAAACTCTGATCTTCTCTGATTTACATAAATTAAAACTGAAAATTACCTGAAAAGAAAAACAAAAACCTAAACTACAAAAAATGAAAAAGTGGACTAAATTCTATCTCTGCACGGTCGTCCCTTTTGCCTTTGAGATTGTAAGTATTTATAGAAGAAATGCAGAGGTTAGAGGAGTATGAAGATAGGAAAAGCGGGCTATTTCTGAATTTGAATCCTCCCTTATCTCCAAACTTGATTTGATGTGAATATGCAGTTCCGATCTGCAGTTTGTTGGCGTATTAATTGCTGAATATCACTTATCAAATGATAGAATTAGAAATTGTAATCAACATAAGAGTTGTAGTCCTATAAGTCTACTTTCTAGATCATCTTGAATCATCAGATTTGAGATTCGGTAGCGAAAGTTATGATGCAAATACTAAAATATATCCAGTCAGAATCTGAGTCAAACTTGCTTCATCTCATCCGTTGATTTTCTCTCTATACATTTATCTCTTTGTATTTGATATTATCATCGATTGATCTTTAGTTAACCAAATTGAATTTATAGAAATCTGAATTTTACCAATTTCCATTTGGTGTTATCTTTCTAATTTGCTCTAATCTTCAGCTGAACATTTGCCCCAATCCTTGATTTGTTCTAACTAGATCTGGGATCATCCTCAGCTAACCAAATAGATACAGTTAAATTTGATTTTAACTGGTATTTATTTGGTTTAATCCTCTTTCTCTTCATTATTATCTTCTGCAAAATAGATATTTATGACAAGAAAATTAGCAGATTCGATAAATGTAGGAGTGTAATGAAAAGAATACAAATATATGTACGATTAGGGAACGCAAGAGATCAATTTTAGCTCCTTGACTTGTGATGTTCCCTCATGAGTGACCAATAAGTGTTACCAAATCTTATAGGCAGATTTGCAATGGATAACCCGTGTTAAGTCATCCTCATTTAATGCTAAAAGTAAGAATTTTGGGCCTTCGAATTTGCATCAATTTTCTTGGAGGTAAAATCAGACCAAGTGTTCTCCTCACCTACGGGTGCCCTATAGGGCTTGGTCAAAGACTTAGCAACTCGGCTACTTAGAGATTACAAAAATATGTTCATCCTAACTTTCCATATGGGAAAGTTTAGTCCATCAAATTTGGGTGGGGTCTTAATGTTATCGGCCATCTTTACTAGTGGATGAATGAAGATATAAAAATAGTGATTAGCAACTTATAGGATCTCTCTAAGGATGTAAAGTCAAAAACTAGAGTCCTATCTCTGACACCAATTGAAATCACACCTAGAGGGGGTGAATAGGTGTAATGCTAATCAATGCACAAATGCACAAATTAAAAATGAGATGATGCAATGATCACTCAAAGTAAGATTAGAAGCCGTATACCCCGTGAAGGGCTCTGAACTTCTTTCTTGTGATTCCTCTAAATAAGAGTTTGAGGTGTGCAATGCAATCTTGTTATAAAAGTATAGATCGACAATATAAGAATGAATGAATAGAAAGTAAAAGACACAAGTAAACCAATCGCAAACACAGAGATTTGTTTCGAGGTTCGAGCACCCAGTTCTACGTCCCTGACTTCACCCAGAAGGATTTTTGATCCACTAGAATTTTCACAAAGGATTACAATCACTAGGGAGTACCCAACTCCTCAATCACACTCTTCTAATCCAGAGGTAGTGTAGCCACAAGTACAATAATCACTTGGAGCTCAAAAGACCACAAACTCTCTTTTGAAAAAAAATTTCTTTACAAAACCCTAGAGAATAATATGTAGGATTAAAGTTCAAGGTTTGTAAGTGAAAATAAAATAAAGTATAATAGAGATTTGTTTCAAAAACTTTAGAAATAAATCAAAGATTAGAGCACAAAAACTGAGAGTAAAATACTTCTTTCAAGAATACTCAAAATTTGAAATCTTTACCATTATTGTTATATGTTCACCTCAACCCCAACCGCCCCTATATATAGGATTTAGGTGGTAGGAATTAAAGGGTAAATATCTATTTGGACTACGAAGGAATAATATGACCAAAATCCAACCTAAAACCACGTTTTAAGATAAAAAACCACGTTTTAATATAGGTTTAAAAAACTACCCGTTTGGCCAGAAAAGCCAAGCACAATCGACCAGCTGGTCGAAAATTATGACTGTTGGCTGACTCCGGTCGACCGCCCAGTCGACCGTCCCAAACTGAGAGTTTGGGTCTATCAGTCGGTCGACCGCTCGGTCGACGGTCATGGGGCTCGGTCGACCGCCCGGTCGACTGGGGAACGTGCACACATGCACACCCCATAGGTCAGAACTGCGATCGATTGCGCGGTCGACCGTTCTGACCTGTAACAGAGCCGATCGACCGCCCGGTCGATCGCAACAGGTCATAAGCTGAAAAATCAGTTAGAAATTTGATTTGAAGATATGTTATTTTCAAAGGGATTTTTGTAAAGGCTTTGTAAAATACAATAAACTAAGTATGCATATACTGAAATAGGACTTAAGTATTTTATCAAGAGTAAAAAATAATCTTTTGAAAACAAGTGCTATTTTGTGTGTGTGTAGGGATTTGAGCTTCAATATTATATACTATTCTTTAACAAACTAACAACACAAAAATCCATAGGTTGGCATCTCTGAACCACGTTGCTGAGCTCGAGTCTCTTATCCTATGAGTGAGTCCTCTTGAGCCATCAACCTTGTAACATGCATGAGAATGCTTGAGCCATCAAGACTTGTATAAACCTGAAATACATTCTAGAACCTCTATTAGTACCAAATAGCTTTTATATGATTTGTTATCATCAAAACGCATAAACTGGAGAGTGTAACATTTGGGCCAACAATATTTTTTTTTCATCAATCTCTATCGCTCCTCGTATGTGCTTATATTATAGGAGATGTACCACAGATGGAGATTCAGAGACAAAATCTTCCCCATACTTGTTCATCAGGAGATTTTTTGCTCGACAATATGTTTCCTTACATGCCAAAAACAGTACCGGTGCCGAGTAGGTGAAAAAACAATCTTTATTGCATCCCTTAACTGGGCATATTGATTAGTAATAATCACTTTTGGTGCAACTTCGTGCATGTATTTGAGCCATTTATTGAATAGTCAAACAAATGTATCCTTCTGCTCATCCGCAAGCAATGCACAATCAAAGAAAATTGACTGTCGATAATGATTCACTTCAGTGAATGGAGCAAATGGCACGTTCATGTGATTAGTCTTGTATGTGGTGTCAAAAATAATCACATCAAAAAAACTCAGATACGAGAAAATTGCTCTTCCATCAGCCCAAAAAATGCTTCTAAGTGTGCCCGCATTATCAACTTCCCTTGCAAAGAAAAAATCTAGATCGGACTCAGTTTTTTCTTAAAAATATTTAATGATCGAAATGAACTCATGGCTGATGTTATTTTTACGGTATCGAATAAAATCAATAACTTGTTGCGGGCTTACTTCTTCATAACCTTCTCCGTGATTCATTGCAATAACAACACGGGAAATATTTGAAGGACGAATTTCTACTTCAACCAAATTGATCATAATGCTTCTGCTAATCTTTGATTGGTGTGTTGGTGAGAGTAAAAGTGATGGATCTTATCCGAGCTTGATAAATCATGTGAATGAGAATCAACAAACTTGGTGACAACCTAAAATTTTCGATCTAATAATAAACAAAGACGTACATGCATCTCAGCAGGACACGCAACTCTAGTGTCGATTCGACAGTTGACTGTAAGCCATCTTATCTTTTATCACACAGCTTCTTCACACCCTCTTTGCTGCAACAAAATTTTCTGCAAATTACTTAATGAGTAAGCCTATGTGACTTATCTATTTCTTTTCTTCTCACGCTAAAACTTATATTCCTTGCATAAGCATTGTAGAAGTTGTATGCTTCATCATCTGTGAAAAATTATTGTCCTAAAAGAATAACTAAGCTTCCCGATATTTTTTCATGTAAATTCAGATCCTACAAAACAAATTGTTAAACTAAATATAAAAAAATAATTGAAAATCACATGTCTTAACTATAATAAATAAAAATGCGGCTAAGCTTACAAATATAAAGATAGTTGTGACTATTGAATAAATGACTGCGAGTGTAGTCGCATTTTTCAAGATGTCCAGATTTTTTTGCAAAAGAACGTGATATTTTGTAATACTGCGACCTCACTCGAAGCCCTTAATATATAAAAGAACTGTGCAAAAGATAGCACATGCAAAGTAATTACGGATTGCAGGTAACGTCGCAGTTATATAGATGTTTATAATAACTGAAAAAATATTTTTAATATATATTGCGATCTTAGTCGCAGTTCTTCCAATTTAGTGTATACGAGAAAAAAATAGGTATTTGAAAATAAAAAGAAATAATTGAAAATCAAACGTCTGAACTATATTAAATAAAACTGCGACTAAGATCATAGTTATAAAGATAGCTGTGACTATTGAAAAATATATTTAATATATACTGCGACCTTAGTCGCAGTTCTTACAATTGGTGTATATGAGAAAAACAGGTATTTTTCAAATTAAATAACTGCGAGTGATATCGCAGTTAACAAAGCTGTGCAATTGTTAACTAAAAAAGACAACTTTGGTAAAAGTAATTATTATTTTGTAAAACGTAATCTAGGGCACAATTCCATCTACGTTACCAAAACTTTTTTTACATATAAGAAGTTACGAGAAAAATTAAAAAAAGGATAAAATGAAAACCTCTTGATCAGCATCCAACGATCTCAACCCTTCAAGATTTTCAATATGCTGTGATGAAGTTGAACACGATGATATATAGTTCATATTTAGATTAGGAGAATTAGATCGGGGGTGACGACGATCTGAATTGGCGGGAGATGTGTTCTGGTCGGTAGTCGACATTAAAACAAAAAAGGAGATTTAGGTCTGCAAAGTAAAAGAAAAAAGAAAAAACTAATGCGGATACCGCTTTTTTTAGAAACGTTTTCTGGCGGTAAAACTCAAATCTAGATCTGATAACGCGTGAAAAAAGAAATAGGGAGAAAATAATAATAAACAATAGTGGGACAACTACCTTTTATGACGGGGCATTTAGTAATTTCACTTGTTCCAATAAGCAGGCCGCAGCTTATCGGTGTGTCTAATAATGTGCCATGTCACCACAGGCTGAGAAGGACTCTCAGCTGTCGGCTGATATACATATTTCTGATATATATATATATATATATATATATATATATATATATATATATATATATCAAAAGTGAATGCTCTTTTGTAATGTTTTTCTGAATAAAACAGTCAAAAGTTTAGAACATATGTCATATTCGTGTGAATCATCATGTCTTTTAAACAAAGCACCCAAGAAAAGAAAACTTTTTAGTCAAATCGGCATTTATAATATATTTTTAATCTTTGATATTAGAGAAAATTCAAAATAGCTCCTCCTTAATTTACAACCAATGTAAATTGACATGAATATAAGTGATAAAAAAGATTCATACTGAAGCATTCAATCATAAATAGCCAAAATTCAAAATAAAATCTTAAATCCCCGAGATGATAACTTATAATCCAGTAGGTAGATAAAAACTCTAAGCTTTTGTATTGTGAGACTTAAACTATTGAGATAGGCATTATATATAAGATCTCCCATTTATTTGAAATTCCAAAAGGAAAAAAATCTCACCAAGAATTGAAAAAAATTGGAACTTTATTGATGACAAGCATGATTAATGTCTATTAATATGGTGTTATATAAGCACAAATCTTTTGACATTATTCCAAAAGGAAAAAAAAATTGTTTGAATCTGCGGTTCACATGATTTATGTAACGTCCCGATCTCGCGGGTACGGAGACGTTACTGCGACGTATATACGCAGGTCAAAAATACTCTCACGTATATACGCTAAGTATCAGTACAAGTAAGAATCAGAGAACAGAAGCACGTGGTGCATTATACATTCCAACATATGGGTACAATTACAAAATTATCACCAGATGTGACAAATATACAAGAATATTATATCACCGATAGGCGCAAATGCGAGAATATAAAGGGGTATACAAGTATGAATAGTAAAAAAACTCACGAGTTTACAGAGGGAAAACTCGAGAGACGCGCAGGGGGGCGTGGAAGGATAAGGCGCTGGACGGTCTGCCGGTGATCCACGCTACCGCTGCTCCACTCTGATCAGCAACTGGGAGAATCTATAAGCTCCAAGCTCCAGGACCTAGATATGAGGATCCAGGGGTTCAGAACTCCCTAACGAGTGGTGATGCGAATGTTAAGTGGCGTGCATAGATAAACACTCGTGTATCGATAAATCCAAGGCATAAACATGCATAGAAAATCGTGTATTGAGTACATGCATACAGGAACAAGAGCGATATAGCAGGTGACATCCAGCAGAGAATACGCATGGTATAATAAGATGAGAGCAGGTAAAGAGATGAGAAGTAGATAGGGCAACACCAGATATCTCCTAAACTAACATAAAACTGATGAAGCCGAATAAAACCGATTACGAGCAAAACCGATCGTACAGGCTTAGGTCACGACTCCATGAGACTAGTACCTCGAAGGAATAATCCAAATAAGGAAACCCTCATCTATATATCTTTATCCCATGTCACCGTAATCCAAGCGCGAACAACCCGAGTTACAAAATAACACAACAAATTGTATATTAGCATTTTATTATAATTGGGGTCGTCTAAGCTGTAGGCTTTAGTATGCGTCCCATTCCACATACTTCTACTTACAACTTATAGAGCAAGTTATTAGAAAATTGATAAAGTTTGACGAACCATGTTTAGGATGGGCCCCGTACATGCCCGGGACAACGGTCCAGGAGTATCCGTTGCTGAGCCGGAACATATCGCTAGGTACCGGGACTTATGTACGCCTGAACAGGAATAGAGTATCGCAGATCCCATAGAAATAGGCCTAGGGCGTGTGCATACTCGGTAGGAATAATCAGGAGTAGGGGTGTCAGCATCCCCCACGGAATCGCTAGTGGCCGCCAGGTGATCCCTCAAGTATGTGACCATGCGTGACTCGATAAGACCACCATAAATATGACTATTCAGGACCCACCAGTTTCCCCCGAACCGGGTGCAAGTTGTCTTATTGTAATTTATTATGTAATTATCAATTTACAGAAAGAGCAGGAGCAGGATATGATCAGGAATTCAGGAGTACATGTATAATAGAAGTACGGTCATTATATATAATACAAGATAACAGATCACTGTACATAATACAGGATAACAAGGTAGGATTCCCGTCAATGTCATAATCACAGGTCAAGTATTAATATAACAGGAGGCAGGTGATAAGTAGTAGCATGTTAGGTGTCAGGTGATAACATATCAGTTGTTAAGTGATACAGACAGGTATATGTCAAGTGTTAACATAACAAGTATATACATGGCAAGCGATAGAGTAATAGCTGTGCACAATCAAGCGGAGCGAGCAAGCTAGAGGTACGGACAGCGAATAGTGTTTAACACTAGAGCACCTGGCGAGGTTACTGGAACAACTCGGCTTAATATGCGAGTAGAAAATCCGGCAGCATCTCATCTTGATGAATCTAGTGGTAAAGCGTTGAGCGCTAAGCATGCCTACCAGGCGAAGCTGAAGGACCTGACGGTCTGAGCGCACTTCTCTTTCGAGGTAGTGGGCGAGAGAGCCCAAAGACTAAAGTACGCCGGGGTCTAACCGCACTCTCGGTAGCAACCACGAAACCCATAAGGGTACAGGTCTGAAACCATTGGGTAGCCAGCCCAAGAGTGGGCAGAAACCCAGAGTCGGTACGAGAGTACCTGCACGAGATGTTAGTACCACAGAGCATGCATTCAAATGTAGTAATGTCTAGTCTACCGTAGAGTGGAGAAGCCCGGAGGCTGACAGGGCTTGGAGTCCAAGTAGAAAGCCCGAAAGTTGAAAGGCCAGGAGGCCAAGTAGGGAGACCGGAGGCTAACGATCACAAAAGGTCGGCCACACATGGTATATATCAGTAAAAATGCATCATAGTCATGGTATGAATTAAACTATCCTAGTACAAGCAATCATCACGGGCATATACACGTACAATCATGGGCACTCGGCCACATACAAATACAGGGACATAGCCTAATAAAAAATACATTTAAGCACAATAAAATGCACGTCAACCCAACGAAGCGGAAAAAACCAAATGGAGGCGAGGACACTCGCCTAAATCTCCGAAAAGGTCAAAAATTCTGAAATCCCCGGAACTCGTGCATGTGCCAAAATATAATTAATAAATACATATATTTATATATTTATAGAGAGAAAGAGAAGAGGAGAGAGAAGAGAGAGAAGAGTTAGAGAGAGAAAGTCTAGAGAGAGAAAGAGTGAGAGCTAGAGAGAAAAAGATTTCTAGAAAGAGAAAGAGAGATTTAGAGAAGGAAAATCTAGAGAGAGAATAAGGGAGTTAGAGAGGGACTAGAGAGAAAGAGAGAACTAGAGAGAGAAAGAGATGAGAGAGAGAGAGGGACGGTGAGAGTGAGAGAGAGCTGTGTGTGAGAGAGAACTGGAAAGAGAGAGAGAGCGAGAGATCCAAGGGGGCTGTTGCCCCCTGCTCACGCATAGTGCCCCCTCTAGGGGCGCTCGGCCTGGCCGCCGGCCAGGCCACGCCAGGTGGCGGCGCAGGGCGGCACCGGCCACCGACAGGGAGGGTGGCGTCGGCCACCCCAAAAGAAAGAGTGAGAGGAGACGGTAAAGGAAGAAAAGAAAGAAAAGAAAAGGAAGAAGATACGAAAGAAAAAGAAAGGAAAAGAAAAAGGAAAGAGGAAGAGAAAGGGTTCGTCGGAATTGGAGGGGGCTCGCCGGCGGTGGTGGTCGAAGTCCCGGTGATGGTGGCGGTGGCCGGATCTTGGGGGAGCAAGAGAGAGGTGGGAGAAATTGAAGGGTGGAGAAGAAAGAGGAGGAGATAGAGAGAGAGAATTTAGAGAGAGATTAGAGGTTGAAGGGAGAGAAGGAGAGAATTTTGGAGAAGGAGGAGGAGGAGGAGGCGGTCATTGGCGCCAGGGAAAGGAGAAGAAAAAGAATGAAAGGAAAGAGAAAGAAGAGAAAAAGATAAGGAGAAGAAAATGAAGGAAAAAGAAAAAAGAAAAAAAGAAAAGAAAAAGAAAAAGAAAAGAAAAGGAAGGAAGGAAGGATGGATAGGATGGATGGGAAGGGGAGTTAATAGGGGGTAAGGTCGACGATGAAGTGATGGGGGGGGGGAGAAAGGAAAAGAAAGAAAGAAAGGAAAGATTCCAAAAAATATAATATTATAATAAGGTCGGAAAATATCGACTGTTTCAGAAAAATTCTCAAAAATATCCAGAGGTAGAAAACATCATCCTGAGATTAATACGAAATCAGTTTTTAGAAATAAAATTCCATTTTCAAATTAAAAATCCTGGAGTCAACCGTCGATACCGGTTTACACCGGGTCGGCCAGATTTTGATAAATTCTGAATAATCTCAGAAAATGTATTAAAGAAGAAAATGTGATTTTAAGAAATAATGTGAAAGCTGTTTCTTAAAATTTAGCTCATTGTAAGTTAAAAAATCTGAGAATCTGTCAGTGGTACTGGTCGACACCGGTTTTGAATATTTATAACTTAATTCAAGAAAATTTTAAAAAATCATAAAAAATCTAAAATATTAGAAAATGATACTTGAAACTAAAATCGGTCAAGTCTGAATATCAAAAAGATCAAATCAAGCAGTACCCTAGGATCGGATCCCCAGTTCAGATTAGGGATGACTCCGAGTTAACGAATGATCAAAGGCAAATACAAACAAATACAGAAAGTAAATAAAATAATGATTGAAAAATCTGAATATACAACTAAGTACGTATTTCGGGAGCGGGTTGTTACAATTTATTAGAAGGTAACTTGATAATATACATGGAAAAAATAACATTTTAAAGATTTCAAAGAAAGTTATATTAATGGACTTTGTAATGTATTTGTTAAGAGTAGTAGTATTAGGATTGCATTAAGAGTAGTTATCACGTCTCGCTTCCCAAAATACGTGAAAAAAGAGTCGCGACGAGAGTCGGCGACATATATTCATAAGGAAAATATCCCACACATATACACTAAACCTAAATTAACCTGAACAAGTTATATAATCACTATGATGACATGATAACACTGCAATATAACATATAAATAACCACATATGATAACAAACAAATAAAGGAAAATAATAAGCAATGAGTCTTATATATCGGGAATCAGAAGAAACGACAGGAATAAAATAAAATAAGAATACCAGTATTGAACTAAGAGAACTCAATGTTCGTCAGAATGCCTATGATCCTCTCCAATACCTGATCAACAATAAATAGCTTTGGATCTGAATATACAAATTCAGGGAGTCAAAACTCCTAGTGAATGTGTAAAAATAAAAAGAAAAGTGCATGTGAATATTAATGTGAGCAGACTATGAAACATATATACTGAGATAAAACAGAAATAATATATAAAACATGAATAGAAAGTAATAAAGTCAGTCAATACAAAATCAGATGTTCAAATCAGGTCATGTATACAGTCACATGTCTTTCATATCATGCATGTATCAGGTGTTTACAATCAGTCACAGTACATTATAAACAGTTTATTATTATTTATTATGTCAGCGATACCAAATGCCACCGGTAACAGACGCATTCCATATTACGCCTACCACGTGCGCCTATCGACGTCCTAAGTTATTAAAACTGATTGGTTGGAGACATTGTCCATGCTTTAGGTAAGTTCCGTACATACCCGGAACCACAGGCCCAGATGCCTGGCGCTAAACCAGGCCCTTACCACTAGGTACTCAGTAACAGTAACAGTAGTAATATAAGATGGATGCTAGTCATCCCTGGAAACCCTGCAGTGAAACCCTCATTTCGGTTGCGCAACTTGTATCCTAGGTCCACCCAAAAAACAGACGTTGTCTCCTCCATCAATTTTCCCAAATCCCAGTGTAAGTTGTATTTTTACATTATTATTTAATTTAGTTAAATCAGTCAATTCCATATTACCTAGAATACTGGGATGATGTGGTGACAGTAACAATAATAGAAATAGTAATAATAATTGTATACACGGTGAACAGTAATAAGAACAGTGAATAGTAACAGTAACCGTGCATACAATGAATAGAGTTGTACAGAATGTTACGGTCTAACAACACTTTCCCATTAACTTTCAATAACATGAATAATTACAGTAACAAGTCTATACACTGATCCTCAAGTCATCGATATATCATCCTCTAAGTCGACTGAATGATAAACTCAGGACTGAGACATCTCTGCACTTCTGCCGTATATATCCTCTGACGGTGCCATAATAATACTGATCTGATATCTGCTGATAAAAGAATACTATCAGAACTTCAGAAAACTGACCTATTCTGAATAATATAAAGTGAGCTAACTTGGTGAGTTATTCAATAATACTGCGAAGCAAAGCTGATGAAACCCATAGAAATCCATAGTGTTGAAATCCACAATATAATATAAAATCCCGCATGGCATGAAGCTATCCTTGACAAAGAGTCTGTAGTAGAATTACCGATGTTGCATACATACTACTTCTCTGAGAATAAACCAGAATACTGAAGATAAAGAAAACCCCGATAATACTAAGCATAAATAAAGAAGACCGATAATCAAGAATTTCTGAATACTGGGCGTTACAATCCCTAACTATAATGAAACATGTAGAAGATATTTGGGCCCTGCAAGATTGGCCAAGTGGATCGTTCATAAGAGTCATGGCAATAGTTCAGATATGGCGAGAAAACCCTGTTCAGCGGACCATGAAAACACGCAAGGCGGGAGAAATCCGAGGAACGGGCTAGAGTGCTAAGCACTGAAGGAACTAGCCATGACGAAACAAAGCCTAGGTGAGGCCATCGTGTAACACATCTCAGGCATTAAGCATTAGGGTGCAACAGAGCTAACGCTCTGCGATGCTCGTACTTGACGGAGCTCACGCAGCGAAGTCAGCGCGTAATACAACGCTAAATGCTAAGCACCAGGGTGCAGCGAAGCCAACGCCTAGTTAGGTCCACGGGTGACTAGAACACAACTCTCGCTTGGCGTGGCTATCGGAGCCCACGGTCCAACTAATATATATAGACCGTCAGGAGTTGGTGGCTCTGAGAACACAATCAAGAAATCATAATAATCAAAACGAGCCCTGAGTGTTGTCCTCTGAATATTAACCTGACTACATATCTGTTCTGAGAATACTCAAGTTCTATGAACATGGTAGAAGAAATCCTGATCACTGCTGGATAGAAAATATCATAACTTTGTCTGACAGAAGTCTTGAATCTGGAATACGGTGTCATACCGACGTTCCTCATGTAATGATACAGTCTATCTGATTATATAAGTGATGACCACTCCACTTACTGTACTGATTAGTCTCTAGTTTACATAATTTTTATCACATTCACATATTTATTTGATATAAAATCCTGCTAATAAAGCTTTGCTTGCTTGATCCTAGGTCCATGGTGTGCAAATAAAGAAGAAGACCCTAAATCACCATTTAATGGATGATTAAAGGCCTACCAAGTAGCCATTGACTTTAGAGTAAAGATTTTGTCAGCCCAAGGCATCAAATCTAGAAACCAGAAGTCCACCTGACAGGGGACAGACAGGACGACGCACTGCCCAAAGCCAGGCGCCCGCCGCCCAGGCATGGCCACAAAAACGTGGCCCTGGCCGCGTTTTCGCGGCCGTATGGGCGCGGGCGTGCCTTGGCTTTGGGCCAGGGGTCATCCCCTAGCCCCCTTCCCCTGGTGCCTATAAAATACCCCCTGGGGTCTGAAGAGAAGCAGATCCAGAGTTTAGGAGTTGTTATTATCTTGTTGTAGTTGTTGTAGTTTCTTTCCTCTTCTAGTTTTAGTTTTAGCTATTAGAGTGAAAGAGAGAGTGTGTGTAAAGGTTGTATTTGAAGGTGACAAGCTAATATAAGTAACTACTTCTCTTTTTTTTCTTTTCATTTTTGTGGTTTCCAATTGCTTTTACTTTCTTGTTGTAGTGTAACTTCCTTTTCTCTTTACTTCTTTCTATACTTTCTTGTTGTAATGTAACTCCCTTTCTCTTTACTCATTTTCCTTTGTTGTTTCTTTTACTACCATGTCTAACTAACTCTTTCATTGCATGGCTAGCTAACTACTAACCGCTAATCTCTAATAACTTGATTGATAACCCAAATGAGTCAATAGTGTCAAACAAGCCTTATGCAAACGAGAGCTATGACATCTTAAGATGAGGGTTCTAACTCTAACTTACTTACAAGTATTAGCTCTCGTATATTTCATGCTTAACGGGTTTTTGATGATATATAGAGTTTAAACTTTGCTTGTTTTTGTAAGTTAGAGATTTTCCTTTTAACTTTGCTGATACCATTAGTGCACTTGTGTCTTCCTGTATTCTTACCTTCAATTGGATCTTGATAAGGGAATGTTCAAGTTTTTATCACGTTAATCTAAGTTATAGGAAGAACTTTCACTCGATTTTTCTGTGAATAGTTCCTATGCATGAGGGTTATACTTGCCTATGATCCAGCGTGAGGCTACATCTTCAAGAAGTTAGGGATTAATGAGAGCACTTAGTAGAAAGTTAGCCATGCGTTTTTATCCTTAAGAAAATTCAATCTTACAAACCATCAAATCATTCTAAAATAATCTTTGAAACCAACTTGTTTCATTTTCCAATTCTTTATTTGAAACAAAGAACTTTCTCTTTTCTTGAACCAAGAAGCCGCATCAGGCTTCCATCACTCAATACTAAAGATTTTTCTTTGTTCTTGTGTGTAGGAGAAGTACCAAGGAGCTCACTATCACGGGAAGCGAAAGTGGGCCAAGGACGTTGCACGAGGATTCAATTGCCCACGGAAAAATTCGTGTAAAAGCGAGTTTTTCCAATTGAAGTACTAACAAACTCGTCTGTAGGGTTGCCGAAAGCCGCTCAAATTGCTTTCAAAATTTTTTATAGTTCCCTTGAATGCTTCACCTTTATATGTATAATAAACTCAACAGAAATCCACTTGTTGCTTAATTAAAATTTGGATTAGACTTTCGCATTTAGGACACGTGTCTATTTCAATTCATTTCAATTTCTGTTGAAGAGTGCTAGAGAAAAGGTACGGTGCATTCATATAGAATAAGACCAATATTTTGGAGTGATTTATCTCTTTGAGTGTTATCTTACTGTGAATAAACTGTACACTTGCACAATTGACATTAAGGATAAAATCCCAAATAAACAAGATAAGGTGGGGATTTCATCACCCTTTCCTAACCCAAAAACCATCTTCAAGTGCACTCACATAACCCGAGACTTAACAAAAAACTGATAGACGTTGGCCCTAGGGACATCTCGGACTCACTAAGAGATTAATCAAGGGTGAAAATTGCAAGAACTCTACTCCTGCAAAATTGGTGTCTAAGGAAAGTGGATTGAGAGGCAAAGCCTCGAAAGATTCATGGTTTGGCATAATTAAGGCCCGTGGCTCACGCTCGGATATCTCCCATCGAGTTTTGCCCTTTCCTGACTGATTAGCTTGTAGTTGAGTTCATGTAACACCTCCCTCGGAGAATCGACCAGTTAGGAGTCGTCTAGGTCCAGGTACCTTAGACTAAGACTTTGTGGTTGTTTTTCTTTCTTTTGTTTATTTATTTTATTCTTTTCGATTATTTCTTATCTTTACGTTGTTTGTGGTGTGCTGCATGCAAGAGTGGGTGAGAGACCCTGTATCTTCCAGATTAACCAAAAACATGTTTGTACCCTTGCATCCAGAACCGGTGATGGTGTCACTCAGGATAGGTTTTACCGATCAGAAATTCATTACCATCTTGTATAAAACTACCTGAGGCAAATGGGAAATTTTAAATTAAAGCCTTAATTCATCAACACTCTCCCAAAGTTTCATGGTTTAGAATCGGAGGCGCATACTTCTTTGTTAGGGAGTATGAAGAAGTGTGCCTCATGATGCGTATATCCCAGCTAGGAGACGATGCCGTTAGGTTACGTTTCATTCCCTTTTCCCTAAAGGACCTAGCGAAGAAATGGTTGTACAGTTTGGCGGTAGATTCAGTCACGACGTGGGATGATTTCATCAAGGCCTTCTTGAAGAAATTCTACCGAATCCACAAAACTGCTCTCATTAGAAAGAAATATCATGCAATTTAGGCAAGAACTGAGCGAACTATTTTGGAGATACTTGAGCGATTCAAAGATCTTCTAACTCAGTGCTCTCATCATGGTGTTAAAAAAATGGCGTCAGTGCTAGATTCTCTATAATGGTTTAGGTTATCAGATGAAGACCCTTTTAGAAACCATGTGTCAGCGAGGGTTCTTGCAAAAGGATGAGAACCAGGGTTGGGACTTATTTAAGGATTTAGCTGAGAAAACCCTGTATTGGGAGCCAGCCTCAGAAAAATCAAGGAATTCACAATCTATAACTTCAAGAGGAGGGCTCCTATCTCTAGAATCATCCGTAGTTGTAGAAGCTAAGATTGCAACCCTAATTAGGAGAATAGAGGCTCTAGAAACAAAAGAGCCAGCCAATGTCAACCAAATCAACCCACCCCCAATTCACAATCCGGGTTGTTCATGCTGTCAGGCACCAAACCATGTCTTTGAAGAGTGCCGTGTTTTTCATACCCAACAAGTGCCACCAGAATACCTGAACGCGGCCTACTCATGGCCACCGAATAATCCTTACTCTCAAAGATACAATCCAGGTTGGAGGAATCACCCAAATTTCTCCTGGGCCCAGAATAATCCTCCTAGACCTAATTTCTCTAACAATTTTCACCATCCCTGTCCTCCACCAAATTTTCCCAGTCAAGCTCCATCTTCTTCCTCTCAAAGTTCACCAATGGAAAAGAAATTCAGTAAGTTGGAGGAGACCATGGAAGCTTTTATGAGTCCCAAACTGCTTTCATGCAAAACTAAGGACAAACGCTGAACAACTATTCACAGGCTATATCGAGATTGGAAATACAAAGGAGTCAGTTAGCTAGCTCTCTAAATGAAAGACCAAAGGGTGCTTTACCTAGTCAGCCGCTAGTTAACCCTAAAAACTCCAATCAAGCGTATGAAATTCAGGATCCTTCGATCAATCAGTGTAATGTTATTCACACACTTTGATCTGGAAAGAAGGTGGACAATCAGGTCTATCAACAGAAGAATCCAGTCTATACTGATCCTACTCCAACATCCACCTCTGCTAGTTCCTCCCAAACTGCTCCTCAAACATCTGACGAGGGCAAAACTGTTGAACAAGTTCATAAGCCTGTAGCACCCTTTCCCAATAGGCTTAGGAACAACAATAAGAATATGCACATGGAAAAGATGCTTGAGATGTTAAACCAGGTCAAACTGAATTTGCCTCTTCTTGATGCTATCTAACAAGTCCCAGCTTATGCCAAATTTCTTAACGATATGTGTATGAAGAAGAGAAAGACAAATGTGCCGAAGAAAGTGTTCTTGGCAACCAATATAAGCGAAATTCTTTCTGGTCCCATTCCGGTGAAATACAAGGATCCCGAATGTCCCACAATTTCCTGCACTATAGGACAAACAGAAATTACCAGAGCACTACTTGACCTGGGAGCAAGTATCAACGTGGTACCTCTCTCAGTATACCAGCAACTTATGTTGGGCGAGCTGAGTCCAACTCGAGTCACCATTCAGTTAGCTGACCGATCTGTGAAAATCCCGAAGAGGGAAATCACAGATGTCCTTATCCGAGTCGGGAATTTAATCTACCCCGTTAACTTCATTGTGCTTGAGACCAACCTGTGTCAAATCCTTGGTCTCAAACTCCGGTTATCTTAGGATGTCCATTCCTTGCTATAGCAATGCCATTATCAATTGTAGGAATGGGTCCATGCGTTAACCTTTGGAGACATGACGAAGGAAGTCAATATCTTCAATCTTAGAAGATAATCCCCGGATATCAATGATCAGACTTTTGAGGTCAGTTCTATTGAAAATCTGACCAGTGAGCATGGGGAAAGCATGGAGATAGAAACCGAGGCAGAGTTTGATCTGGAGTCTGAGGATTTTAATCTGGACCAGATCGCAGATTCGGCAGTGGAATGGGCGTCAAACTCAAGTGTACCTCATCATAGGATTGCAAGTCCAGAGATTGCCTTCAATGAAGCAACACCTTCCCTAAAGCTAAAAGTCTTACCTGAACACCTCAAGTACGCCTACCTGGGCGGAAGAGAAACCCTGCCAGTCATCATAGCATCCCACCTGACTGAGCAACAAGAGGATAGCTTGATGTCTATTTTGAAAAGACATAGGAAAGCCATTGATGGATGGATAATGCAGGATATCAAAGGGATAAGTCCGGCCATAGTTCAACATAGAATCCATTTAATCGATGAAGCAACTCCTAGGAGGGACCCCCAGCACAGGCTTAACTCACTCATACAAGAGGCTGTAAAAGCAGAAAATTATGAAACTATTAGACAACGGGATCATTTATCCCATTTTAATAGCCAATGGGTTAGCCCAGTTCATGCGGTCCTGAAGAAAGCTGGTTTTATAGTGGTTGAAATGCGCAAAAAGAGTTGGTACAAGCAAGACATCCTACAAAGGTTCGTATTTGTATCGACTACAGAAAGTTGAATGCAGCTACCCGTAAAGACTACTTCCCGCTGCCTTCATCGACCAGATGCTTGAACGCATGGCTGGACATGAGTACTATTGCTTCCAAGATGGGTAATCGGGATACAATCAAATCCCCATTGCTATAGAAGATCAGGAAAAGACCACGTTCACCTGCCCATTTGGAACCTTCGCTTACTGACGCATGCCCTTTGGATTGTGCAATACTCCCGCAACATTCCAACGGTGCATGCTTAGTCTTTTCTTCGACATGGTCGAACGTTTCCTTGAGATTTTTATGGATGACTTATCCATCTATGAAGATTCATTTGATCAGTATCTTCATCACCTTGAGTTAGTTTTGCAGAGATGTAAGGAGAAGAATCTAACTTTAAACCAGGAGAAATGTCACTTCATGGAGAGATAGGAGATTCTCTTAGACCATGAGATTTCTAGGAGAGCATTGAAGTGGACAACACTAAAGTAGAAGTGATTGCTAAGCTTCCACCACCCAAAAGCATCAAGAATATTAGATCCTTTCTAGGGCATGTGGGTTCTACCGATGGTTCATTAAGGATTTTAAAAAATCGCTAGGCCCTTAACCAACCTGCTCGCTAAGGACGTGCCCTTTGATTTTAACGATGAATGTTTCAAGTCATGGGGAAGCTTAAGTAAGAACTTATTTCTGCGCCTATTATTTCTGATCCTAATTGGGCCCAACCGTTTGAAATCATGTGCGATGCTTCTAATTTTGTTATTGGCACTGTTCTAAGACAACACATCGACAATAGGCAGCACGTGATTTACTACTCGAGTAAGACCTTGAATGACGCCCAACAGAATTATACAATGACTGAGAAGGAATTCTTGGCCATTGTCTTTGTGTTAGAGAAGTTCTGGCCCTACTTGTTAGGCTTGAAGGTGGTGATTTTTATAGATCACTCGGCACTAAAATACCTCATGACCAAGAAGGAAGTAAAGCCCGATTGATTCGGTGGATTCTTTTGCTTCAAGAATTTGACCTAGAAATTTGGGATAAACGAGGTATAGAAAATATGATTGCTGATCATTTGTCACGAACTTTGAACGCACCTATCATACAAGCTCTGATCAACGAGGATTTCTCAGACGAGCACATCCTGGCCATTTTTAAGGAATCCTGGTATGCGGACATAGTCAATTACCTGGCCACTGGACAATTACCCGCTGACTGGACAAAGCAAGAGCAGTGTCATTTCTTTGCCTAAGTATGGTACTTCTTCTGGGAAGAACCGTATCTTTTTAAGTATTATCCGACCAGATTATTCGACGATGCATACCAGAGGAGGAATAGAGGAGTGTGCTAGGCTTTTACTATGAACTTGCATGCGGAGGACACTTCGATCCCCGCAAGACTACAGAGAAGGTTCTATAAAGTAGGTTTTACTGGCCCACTTTGTTCAAAGACTCATACCATTTTTGCAAGTCATGCGAAATTGTCAGAAGATTGAGAAAACTTTAAGAAGGGACATGATGCCCCTTAAACCAATCCTGAAAGTTGAAATTTTTGATGTTTAGGGTGTCGACTTCATGAGACCATTCCCTAGTTCCTTCGACAACCGGTTCATTTTGGTTGCTATCGATTACGTCTCTAAGTGGGTAGAAGCTGTCCCAACAAAGACCAATGACAACAAAGTGGTTGTCAAATTTCTCAAGGAAAACATCTTCTCCCGATTTGGCACCCCCAGAGCGATAATTAGTGATAATGGATCGCATTTCTGTAATAGAGTTTTTGAAGCTCTGATGCGAAAATATTCCATCAATCACAAGTTATCTACTCCGTATATAACCCAGACAAATGGGCAGGTCAAAGTCACCAATCGACAGATCAAGCTCATTTTGGAAAAGTCTGTCGGATAAAACCGAAAGAATTGGTCGATCAAACTCAAGGATGCATTGTGGGCTTTTTGCACTGGTTTTTAAGATAGTTTTGGGGATGTCTCCTTATAAAATTGTATTTGAAAAAGCATGTCATCTGCCAATCAAGTTAGAACACCGTGCCTTATGGGTTATTAAGCAACTCAATTTTGATCTAAGTAAGGCCGTGTGAGCTAAGGAGACTACAAATCTCAGAATTAGAGGAGATACGGAACAAAGCCTATGAGAATACTCGAATCACCAAAAGCAGGACTAAACTTTTTCATGATCAAATTATAAA